>JAOXYA010491637.1:0-29234 GCA_028565675.1 Sorex palustris | reverse complement strand
CCCATGTGGCCGCCATCTTTCTTTCCAGAGGGAGGAGGGCGGAAGGGACCAACACCCTTTTCCCTCCGGGCAGACCTGATGGCTTGGATTAATGCATAGTCCATTCGCTTTTCTGCTCCAAGCTGCTGAGTTCTGCATTAAGTCCTTGTGCTTCTGGGTCCGTGGCCGTGCCCACAGCTTTTACCACCGCGGCTACCGCAAGGCGGGGACAGCGCCTATCTTGCGTGTGGCTGACCTGGTCATCACACAGGGTCCCCGAGTACCACTGGGGTGATTCCAGAGTACAGAGCCAAGTGACCCCTGAGCATGGCCAGGTGTGACCCCAAACAAACAAAACACAAAGACAAAAAAATCCTTTGCCCGCCACTCAGAGCCTGGACCGTAGCCTTAAGCTGATCTGTTTTCCCTGTGTGTGTGTGCATGTGTCTGTGCGTGTGCATGTGCGCATGTGTGCATGCATGCGTGCGTATGTGTGTGCGTGTGTGCGTGTGTGCGTGTGTGTGTGTGTGTGTGTGTGTGTGTGTGTGTAGTCACTCCGGAGAGAGCCCAGCCCAGCCACATGCCGGGACTAACTTGGTGTCCAAGAGCTTCCCACTCTCTGCACGGGCCCCAGACAGACTCAGGACGTGGCTGGATTTGGAAAAATCAACTTTCCGGCTGCAACAAAGCACTTCTTTAAAGAATAACCTGCCAGTTTGCTTGGTGCAGAGTGACGTGTTGTTTCCCTGTGAAGCTCAGAGAGGAAGGAGCTCTGGAGTGTGTGAGCCCCTCCCGTGTCAGGCGGGTGTGACGCGGCTCCTTCCTCCCCTATAACCCTGCACGGGGACGGGTGTGGGGGTGACTTCATTCTCACACGCAACTGCGGGGGGCACTGGAGGCGGCAGGGACTTTTTTAGAGGGAAAAAAAAAGTTCTCTTTTTCCCCTGACGACTTTCTTGAGCGACCTCTGCTGCATGCGAGTGCGTCTGTTTCTAACGCCCTTCTGGGAGGAAGATGGTCCCGGCCGGACCTCGTGGCTCAACAAGGCTCCGTCTGCACTTTGAGCCCGGGGCGGACGCTGTCACTGACTGCCCGCTCTGTGCAGGGGAGGGGAGCGGGCGGTTGCCCCATGTCCACTGTGTGTGGGGGCCTGGCCCTCATGGGGGCTTGTGCCCATCTGGGGCGGGGTTCTCAGGGCAGGGTGCTCAGGGCATGGTGCTCGGGGTAGAGTGCTTGGGGTGGGGTGCTTGGGGAGGGGTGCTCGGGGAAGGGTGCTTGGGGTGAGGTGCTCGGGGCGGGGTGCTTGTCACCGAACTGAACAACACCCTCTGTGTGGGTGACTGCCCCACCCCTGCCGAGACCCCACCCATCCCTTTCAGGGATGGTCTTGCCTAGAACACCGGGACACACCGCAGCCCTTTCTGGGAGAAGCACAGGGGCTGCCGGGGCACCAGGCGCCCACGAAACCCTGGGCCCGGGCCCTGGCACGACACGAGGCGTCCACCCCATCCGAGGATCTGCACGGCGGCTCTGCAGCTGCCCCCTGGCCGGCGCGGGGGGGACAGTGGCTGCAGGGTCTGACCTCACCGGCCTGCCAGAACCAGCTGGGCACACGGGTCTGGCCCTGGCGCGGCTCTGCCGGAGCAGGCGAGCACTGGAGAAGGAGGGGTGAGGGTGGGAGGAGGCCGAGGGCGAGAGTGAGTGGGCAAGGAGGGCGGGAAGGAGAAAACAAAGATAGACGCGGGGCGAGTGACCAGAGGGGCCGAGGGGCCAGGGAGTTCGGGATGCCGGGTCACTCACTTTGAGCACGTCCTCGTCTGCGGACACACACTCCACAGCACCCGAGACGTCCATCACAGCCCCGTCCTCCTCCACGGCCACCGCCCGGACCGGCATGGCCACCGTCCTGCCCGTGAGCACGGCTGTGTTCAGCAGCTCCGTGTCCTGCGGGAAGCAGACACCGGGTCAGCAGCCATTGGACCCTGAGGCACAAGGACCTTCCAGAAAGGAGGGTCCTCGCAGGGTCCGGACCTCCGCGAGTTTAGACTCCTTCTCTCTCGCTGCCAACCTGCCACTGGGGATACGGGCGCAATGGCTCGAACGCTGCAGCCTCCTGGCTCACGTGTGGACACACATCCTGCCCCCACCTGCGCGGGGACACCCTGGGCCCTGGGCCTCTGCCTCTGTGCTGAGGATTTTCTGTCCTGCTCAGGCCGACTCTAGGAGGACCCCTGTGCTGTGTCCAGGCTCCCAGGCCTAGGGGTCTGCCCTGCAGCTGCCCCGTGTGCGGGAGGTGTCAGTGGGCGACCCCCTCTCTGTCCTGATGAAAGGGCAGTTTGCTTTCCTGCTGGGCGGACGAAGAAAGAGACCCCTGCCTGCCTCAGAGAGGGGCCATGTGGGCTGCAAGAGGCAGCTCCCCTAAGTCTGGGGGAAAGAGGGGACCCCTGGCCCTTGCCACAAGCTTGTTTCTGCTCATTTCCCGCTTGTCTCTGGGATGCAGTTCCACCCAGACACAGGGCCCGGAAGTCTCGAAGGGAAGAGGAGTGCGGGGTGGGGGTGGGGTCACGGGGGCGGGGCGGGCGCAGTGTCAGCCCCCCTGCCGAGACCAGCATCCCAGACCCGCATCAAAAGCCAAGCACGGCTCCTCCCCAAAATGCCCCCCAGACCCCAAGAATAACCCTCTGGTGAGGGGAAGCCGAGGGGGGACAGTGCCCCCTGGCGGCCAATCTCAGCATCACACGTGGTATATCCTGCTCTTCTGGCCATCTGGGTCCTGCTCTGAGGACGGGCACTCCAGCCGGGGCCAGCACGGCCCAGTTTGCTCTCTGCCTGGATGGTTCCTGGAATGTTCGTTTGCAGCTCCCCAAGCCCCCACACCCTGGGGACGCCCCCCGCCTCCCCCGGCAGTGAACCTGCGTGTTGCGATGACATGCATGGGGCAGGTGCGCTGGTCTCCCTGGTGCCCTGCCCGGGTGTCGCGCTCACTGCTTAGCACCAGGGGCCCCGAGTGCCCCCACGAACCCCCGCACCTCCCCTGCGAGGGGTGTGGCGCATGCCTGTTGGGGCGAGTTTGCTTAGGTCTTGCCCACCCATGCCCCTTCCCCCCTGGACAGCTGTGTTCCAGGGCTGCAGCAGCCACACGCTTGTGTTAACATGCCCAGGGGGACAGTCCACTGCTGAGCTCGCTCCCACACCCAGACTCTGCCCTTTCCTGAGGGCCTCCCACTTCCGGGGGTGTTTCTGGATCCCTTAAGCCCCCCCACAGGACGGCTTAATATGGCTCAATGACAGACGTCGCTCCTCCCTCAGCTGACCTGAGTGTGTGTTGAGAACCCGGCACCTGGCAGGACCCTGGGTGCTCGCTGCTGCCCCCCTGCTCCTCCCACCCCCGCCCCCGCCTCCACAGAGAGCCAGGCAGGAGGGAGACAGAGGCGGGCTCAGGCACAGCGTGGAAGCAGGTGCCGTGAGATGCTGGCCAGTGGCCCAGAGTCCATGTGACCACACGGTGGTGTCCGGTACTCCACGTTGGACCCCCGTTAACTGTCCAGGCGGCTTGAAATTGCTCCTCTTATGGGGCTGGAGCAATAGCACAGAGAGAGGGCGTTGGCCTTGCACGCGGCCAACCCGGGTTCAATTCCCAGCATCCCATCTGGTCCCCCAAGCACCGCCAGAAGTGGTTCCTGAGTGCAGAGCCAGGAGGAACCCCTGAGCAACGCCGGGTGTGACCCCAAAAAAGCAAAAAATAAAAATAAATTTAAAAAATTGTGCCTCTGTCTCTAGCAGAAAGCGCAGTCTGAGTAATGAGATTTCGGGCCGCTGCAAAGCCGCATCGAGTCCCTTCCTCCTGCTCAGGAGCGCGGGTGGCCAGAACCCCAGGGAGCAGCCAGCCGGCGCCAGCACCCTGCCCTGGGCGGCCGCGTGCTCGGGGTCAAGGGACCCTCTGCAAATCCACAGAGAAACGCTTCCGTCCCCCCACGCCTGGCCCAGCTTTGCGGATTTAATTTTGAGAAGCTAAAGCTGTAATCCAGTTGCCAAGTCCCTGGTCTATGCTCAGTGGCTGACAGGGCGGTACGAGTCTGGGAGGAAAGAGGCAGGACTGGGGGAGGGGCAGGGCAGGGCGCTGTCCTTGGGGGGTGTAGGGGAGGGTCACCAGCTGCTCTCCCTGTCCTGGATGTCCCTCTCCCAGACCCTCCGCGTCCCGCACCCCCGGGGGACTCAAAAACCAAAATCAAACCTAATAGCGTCCCGGCTGCATTTCGGGCCGGGAGAAATTCTGGGTGTCCTGAGGGCTGCACGGGGCCTTGGACTGGGGCATGGAGACCCCCGGGTCCAGAATGAGCCCCCCGAGTGCCCCGTTCCGCTCCCCAGGGACCACCTGTCATGCGTCTGGGGCCCCAGCAGGCTGGCGGAGCGAGGGGCGGATCTTGGCGGGCAGGAAGCCCGTCTGGAGCCGAATGAGGCCAGGAGCTGTCTCTCAGCTTCTTCTTGTCGTTTTGCTTTTTGGGGATCCGAGCCCAGCAGTGCTCAGGAATCCTCCTGGTGGGGCTCTGGGGGCAACCGGGGTTTTCAGGGGTTGAGCCCTGGTTGGCAGCGTACAAGGCACGAGCCCACTCGTGTCCTGTCTCTCCGGCCCCTGACAATCTGATTCTTATCTAGTTGCTCTGACATCTCTTGTTCAAGCTTGTGCCCACCTGACTCCGAGAAGCCATCGTTTGCTCCGTCTCTCATCTCGGGGCGGGCTAGCGGGCGGGACCCTGGTCTCCCCACAGCAGCCCCTGCGGGGGGCTTGAGGCAGGAAGCTCCCTCCCACTGCAGGGCTGATGAGGCCACAGACGGTTATTTATGTTCTCCTGGCTGGCAGGAGTGTGCGTCGCGGAGAAGCCGGCCGCGCAGCCTTTCAGGCTGATCGGCCAATGACTTGCGGCCCTTGCTCCGGGGATGTGTCGCCTGGTTCAGTTCACTCTGCGCTGCCCGGCGGGAGGGCTCGGGAGAGGAACCGTGAACGCTGGGATGTGTTTTCCAAGAGACGCCCCCCTCCACCCGCCCCTTCGGAGGGGCACATGGATGCCTCAAATCTCAGCTGCGGTGACAGTCCCCAGGTGACCTAGCACGGCCAAAGGAGTCTCGGGGCTATGCAGGCTCTCGGGCCAAGCCTGAGGAGCCCGAGGGAGGGGCGGGTCCCTGCAGGGAAGAGGCAGGAGGGCTGTCAGGTACCCCCAGGGCCCCTGTGCTGTGACCTGTCTGCTCGTCCATCAGCCTGGCTCACTCGGGCTCCAGTGACCCCAGGGATGAGGGGCCCGGCCAGGCAGCAGCTGGGCCACCCGAGGAAGCTGCGAGCTGGATGCTTAGAGACCCACAGGGGTCTAGCTCAGTCTGGCGCAGGTGCGGCCTCCCTAGGGCTCGAGTCCACCCGCGGGTACCCTGCCGCCCACAGGACGACTTGTCATCATCCACTCTGGGGCCACCGTGTGGCTGGCCCCCAGGGGGCCAGTCCCCTGGAGACCCCAACACACAGAACCGGGCGGCACCGGGGGCCCTGGGCCTCAGTGTGAGATCGCCAAGAGCGGGGAGTGGACAGTGCCCGTGGACGGTGCCTGTGGCCAGTGCCCGTCCCCCATGGTCTCTCCCCGTCTGGGGTCTGAGAAACGAGAATTCGCCCTGGGCGGCACCTATGCCCAGCAGTGCCCAGGTGAGTGGGCCGCATTGGTGGGGCACAGCCTGGGGGTCTCACTACGGGTCCCTCCCCACCTGGCCGCCCCTCACTGGTCTGGGCCAGCCCAGAATTAGTGGCCTGGAAGCCCCCGACCCAGCGAGCCGCCCCCACACCCGCCTCGGTGAACATGGCCCCCTGACAGGCTGCTCTGCACCTCGGCCCGACTCTCCGAATGGACTAAAATGCACCTGAGACAGAGAAATCAGGGGTCAGGGGTCAGGGGTCAGGGGGGGTCAGAGTGTTTCTGATGCGTGTGTTCCACCCACAGCTTCCCAGTCGGGCTTAGGGCCGTCCTCTGTGTGTGTAAGAAGCATGTCTCCACAGTGGACTCAGGCAGGGTCACAGCAAGGTCACAGCCATCCTGCACTGGGCTCTGTCCCCAGCCTGGCCATGTCCTCAGTCCCGTGGACTGAAGCCGCTCAGGGCCCCGCTGAGCTCCTACTGTCGGGGTCTAGGACTCCTTGTTAGTATGCCAGAGGCCGGGACAAGGCAGGAAGCCCCGGGGACGGTCACCCCTAGATGGGCTGGGCACCCTCAGGACGGTACAAAGGACACAGCACAGACCTGCCCCAGGGCATGTGGGGCTACAGGGGTGGGGGGGGGTCGGGCTGGGTCTGTGTCCGGGCTGGGGTGGGGACGCTGGGGCAAGGGGCACACAGTGACCGGCAGCTGCAGCTGCAGCGCCCTGGCCCCGGGAAACGGGGGCCGAGTCCCACGTCCTTACCATGGCCAGGGGCACCACGGCCACTAGGTCCTGCTGGCTGGTGAAGATGTTGGATACAGCGACGCTGGTGACCCTGTCCCGGGGGTACTCCACCTCCCAGGTGACCGGCTGGCCCCCAGGCGCACCGCTGATGCCGCTGCTGACCTCGAAGTTCACCCGAGCCACCTCGCTGGGCTGGACACTGCTTCTGAAAGGGGCCAAAGACAAGGGCTGGAAGCGGTTCTGGGTCCTAGAAGGACAGTTATAAACTGGAGGGAGGGAGGGAAGGGGGGAGGGAGAGAGAGATACAGAGAGACAGAGACAGAGAGGGAGAGAGAGAGAGGGAGAGAAAGAAGGAAAGGGAGAGGGAGAGGGAGAGGGACAGGGCTGAGGGAGAGGGAAGGAGCCGGGAGGCCGGGCGCGACGGGGTGTTGAGCAGGGCCCGGGACTCTTCATGTGGCTCCTAGGGGCTGAGTGGAGCTGCCCAGCCGTGCCTGCTGGGGTCCATGGGCACTGACCGCCTCTGCCCTCTTGGCCACAAGGTTGCCCATCACCTGCCTCTCACAGGGCGAGCGAAGCCTCAGTCTAGCGCCCTTGGCATGGAAGCTGGCGGGCCCATTGTCACCGGGCTCAGCCATCCAGTGCCCGTGGGGCCTGCGGAGAGGGCCGGGAAAGGCCCAGGAGCCAGAGGTGGGCTGCGTCTCTCGCCATTCCCGGGCCCGTCCCTCATCCAGGGTCACCAGCTCCGGAGCAAGGTGTGCTTGTGGCTGTACCCGGCCGGGACCGGCCACCCGCAGGGATGGGGTCAGCAGGTCCTGCAGGGTCTCTGTCCGGCGAACCCAGTCCGCATGGCTGATGACCCCGTTGGAGAAACGAGGAGAGGGATTTCAGCACTCAGGCGACCCGTGGGCGGCCGGGAAGCACCGCTTGCTAAATCAATAGTGTAGATTTATTGCAGTAAGTCTTGAAAGAAAATTTCAAAATTGGCTTTACAAAAGCTCTTACTCAAAGGCAAATAAATTCCCTCAATCGTCACAATAAAGTTTGGACCACTGGAAACCCAATTTGCCCGACCTCTTAGCTGCTCAACTCCATCTCGTAAGAAAATGAAGTCAGAGGTGTGTGGCGCGCCTGAGCCGTCGCCCCGAGCGCAGGGGAGCCTCTCCCCGCCCGGCAGACGCTGAATGCCGCGAGGGACCCCGCTAACAAGATGAAGAGATCAGCCACGATCGGGAGCCGGCCCGAGGGGCACGGCTGGGCCTGCTTTGCCTATTTGAGCTCATGTGTATTTCATGAAGGCAAAGGACACTCACGGCCCCTCCGGGAGACGCTTTATTAGAAAGTCCCATTGACCCCGTCAGCACCGCGGCCCCGCGCCCCGAGTGCTCTCTGAGGGGCTGAAGTGGCTCGGCCGGCGGCCACGCGGCCAGCAGAAATCACCTCTGACGGGCGGAGGGTGGACACTTGGCAAACGCCCCTGGGGACCGGGGAGACGGCACCGGCTCACGGCGTCTCCATCTCCATCCCCACGGGGCCTCGCGCTGGGCAGGTGATGGGCCAGGCAGGGTGGGGTTGGGGGTGGGAAGGCCAGCGCCTTCCCGCTGCGTGTCCATAGCACTCCAGGGGCCGGGGAGTGTCCGCAGGTTGCCCAGGTCGGGTGGAGAGTTGGGACTTCAGGGTTTGTTTCCCCCTTTATTCCTGAGCCTGACACTAACAGCAGGAAGGGCTGGGCGCCGCGTTGGCCTCAATGCCAGGTGGGGGATGTCGCCCATGGAGGCCCGTCCCGGGAGGGGCGCCCATGCGGCCTTGGGAAGCCCCAGAGATCTTAGCAGGTGGGCAGGCCTGGCCCTCCCGAGGCCCCCCACACGCCTCCCTCCTGCCCACCAGCAGTCTGCCCCGGGAGCGTCACCTGCGTGTGGACACTGGACAAGCACGAGTGGACCCTGGCCGCAGCCCAGGGGGGGCCAGGAGGACCCCCAAGCCCTGCACCTCTCCACCTTGGTGAGGGCCTGGAGTTTGACGTGGGGCCTGCAGCCACCTGGGGTGGGCTCAGGGGGCTCCCAAGGATGCTTGGGGAGAGGGCCCAGCATGGCGTAGTCTACAGAGCGTCTGGCAGGTGGGGGAGCGGGCGAGCCCTGAGCCCAATGCCCCTGATGACCAGCAGCTGAGCCCTGGTGGTCCCTGAGCACTGCTGAGGGAGGCTGCCCCAATAAAGAAATGGCAACGTCACACCTGAGGGAAGCAGCTGGGGTTCAAGCTTGTGGCCCAGGCACACCCCCCCCCCCGCCAGATCTTCAGTGCATGTGGCCCTGGCACTGCGGCTCTGAGCACCCACCAGCACAACCAGGCCATGGGGACAGCCAAGCCCTGTGACTTCAACTCAGCTTTGCCCTGGCCTAGGGCTGCCACTGAGGAATGGGAGGCTCCGGCTGGGCCTGGGTCTAGCGGGTCTAGCCGAGCCCCACCTCGGCATCACTCATGACCCCCCTGGGGGGCGTGGCCAAGGGAGTTGACAGGCGGGGAGTCAGCCCTGAGCACGCACTGCCCAGAGTGCTCGAGGCCAGTGCTCTCAGCTGCAGGCTCACTGGCTGCCCGACACCCTGGCGCATGGCATGGGGGTCCTAGCTGCTGGCCCCAAAGATGGTGAGTGGGGGCCACGTGCAGGGGAGGGGCGCATGGGCGTTTGCTGGGGAGCCAAGTGGCCCCTCCCCCAGCTGGCCAGCTCTGACGCGAGAAGTGCCCCGAGAAGGCGCGGAGAGACTGAGTCGGGCAACTGGGGCCTCATAGGCAGAGGGAAGCGGATGCAGCCCCCTGGCCACGCCCATGACCTGCCCAGGCCCAAGTCAGAGGCTCTGGAGGCACCCAGTGCAGGCCCCGTGCTCAGGGCTGCAGACAGTGCCTGAGCTTGCCCACCCTGGCACAGTATGGTCATTCGGCCATCTTGCAGACACGCAGGAGACTGAGTTTGCTGGGCAGGGGACATCGGCCCCGCATCCACCGGGCTATCAGCCTCTCCAGCAGGGCCAGGCAGGTCTGAGGAGCAGAGACAGGGCCGCTGGACCTCAGCCAGGACAGTCACGCTCTGAGTCCCAAACACCACAGGAGGCAGGAGATGGCCCCAAGCCTTGAGCCCCTGTAAGTACAGGACGAAGGGGCTGGATCAGCCACGCAAGAGTCTGACTCACAGTCAGGGTCTGGGACGGAGCTGAGGACCCCGGGAAGCAAGGAGAGGTGGGATACAAAAACTGAGAGGGGTGGCCGGCTGCACCCAGTGGTCTCTGCTTAGCCCCCACCCGTCTATCAGTCAGCCAACACATGCCGTCCATCCACCCGCCATCCACCTGCTGCCCAGTCACCCACCAACCCATATATCATCCATCTATCATCCACCCATCCATCCATCCATCCATCCATCAATCCAGCCATCCATCCATCCACCCATCCACTCATCCATGCACCCACCCATCCACACCCACCCACCCATTCATCCATCCATCCATCCACACATCCATTCATCCATACACCCATCCATGTACCCATCACCCATCCACACCCACCCACCCATCCATCCATCCATTCATCCATCCATCCACCCATCCACGCACCCATCCACCCATCCATCCATCTATACTCACCCACCCATCCATCCATCTACCCATCCACCCACCACCCATCCATCCATTCATCCAACCACACATCCATTCACCCATCCACGCAACCACCCACCCATCCACCCCACCCACCCATTCATCCACCCATCCACCCATCCACCCATCCATCCATTCATCCACCCACCTACCATCCACCATCCACCATGTATCCATCATCCATGAATCCACCCACCATCCATTCGCACCCCCCCCCCCGACTGAGTCTGTACACGGCTCCCTGTAAGGACTGAGACCCACCAACCACAACTGACCCCTGATGGGCAGCAGTAGCAGCCAGCAACTGTCCCAAATGAGAGGTGGCAGGAGGCGGGAGGGCCTCACCCCATCCCCCCACAGAGGCCGGCCACGTTTCACCAGCAGCTTCAGACTCTGGCGCAAGGGCCCCCTCAGCACCTGGAGATGGAAGAGGACGGGTTCGGGGTGATGGAGGAATGGCAGAGACAGGGAGAGGGGGCACAAGAAAGTGGATCCAGCAATGCTCGAGCTGTATAGGGAAGGTGTGTCGTGGGACTGCGGGGAGGTACGTAGGCCACAGATGCGCCATCTGAGTCTAAATGAAGCCAGGACAGAGACATGCTGGAGGGGTGGCACATGCAAAGGCCCTGGGGCCCATGGAGGGTGGTTTGGGAAGGGAAGGCTGGGCTGACCCGACACCAGCAGGGGCCATGGGCGAGCCTCTCCTCTGCCCGTGGCTGCCTGAGGATCCTGGATGCCCCCTGGGGCAGGTGCTCCGACAGCCCCAGCGCACGCTGTAGCCCTCCTCAGGGGCTGTTGGAGCACCAATGTTCCAACAGATGAATTGGGGGCGCCCTGCCAGAGCTCGCCCCAGATGTGGGCCAGAGTTGGGGAGGGTGTGAGTCATCCTACGGGACGCGTCTAGGTGACACCATGGCACCCCGGACACGCGGCTTCAAGAATGCTTAGAGCAAGGACCGAGACTGGCGGTCTCGGCCCCCACTGTGGGTCCAGCGAGGAGGGGGCAGCTGGGCATCCCGCACCCCGGCAGCTGCAGACAGAGGCCAGGACGGGGCGTGAACCTGTCCTACCTGCAGCTCCAAGCACTGTCCGGGGACCGAGCGGGACTCCCCATCCCCACACGTCCACCCCCTCACCACGGAGAGGGAACCAGAGTGGAGAAAACACACTCGCATGTCTTCCTAAATATTTGACTAAAGAGGCCGCAGGAGGCTGTTTGCTTGTGTAATCGTGGGAAACACCAGCCCCAACCCCTTCTCCCGAAGCTCAGGGTCCTTCCAGCCAGCAGAGCGCACTCTGGTCTGCAAAGGAGGCCACGAATGTAACACATGTTCAATCCGGACAGCATGTAGTTAAGGGACCTGGGAGCAGTGATTATTCAGTGGCTCTGGGCCCCGAGGGACACTGTGAAGGGCAGGACGAGGAAGGTGGCACCAAGGGGCCCCGCCCGATCGGGCCTTGGGGTGTCCCCAGACGTGCTGCCCAGTCCAAGGGAACCCCCTTCTCTCGCTCTCGAGATAAACACAGGCTGGAAACCTGCAGGGCAGAACCGTGACCTGCGGCTTTGAGGGCTCCAACCTGAAGGGCCAGTCACCCTCTAGTCCGTTCACGTTTCCCGCACACATGGGGAGGGTTTCCCGACAAACTCGTCAGGAGATGGCGAAGAAGCAGTGATGGTGCCACTGAGCGTCCACGGGCCGGGTGAGCCAACAGTGAGCATCCATTGGCCGGGTGGGCCAACGGTAAGCGTCCACATGCCAGCTGGGTTACAGAGGCCCCTGCAGAGATGGGTGGCCAGGACTCACCCCGTCTCAGCGAGAAGGCGCCAGACTCTTCTGGGACAGCTGGGTCCCATCCTGTGGGCAGGACTCAGCGTGTGCGCGTGTGCATGTATGTGTGTGTGTGTGTGCATGTGTGCCTGTGTGTGTGTGTGTGTGTGTGTATGGGGGGGTTGGCACGCCTCTGTCTCCATCATCTCTATTTGCAGCCACGATGGTGACTTTAGTTATTAATCTTTAGTTATTAACTACTTCTGCTTAATTTTTAAAAAACGGACAATCCGCAAACCACAAACCTGGACTGGGGGCAGGTGCTCAGACTGGAGGGCTGAGGGAGGCAGGTCAGAGCACGGGACAGGTGAGGCGAGGGGCCGCTGGCTTATGGCCAAGACTCTGAGTGTTGGGAACTGCCCCCACATACACACACACAGGCCAGGGGGTCCTGGGGCAGCTCCCAGGCCTGACCCAGTTCCTCGCCCACACGCAGCCTCTGTTCACAGGTGAGAAGGAGACAGACGCTCTCCTGAGGCATGGGGGTTGGGGGGACTCTTAGAGCCACCGGCCCAGAGGGGCAGCAGCCAGCAGGAGTCTGCTTGCTCACATGCTTCTTGCAGCCTGTGCGTGTGTGCGTGTGCATGTGTGTGCGTGTGTGCACATGTACGTGTGCGTGTGCGTGCATGCGTGTGTGTGTGTGTGTGGTGGGGGTCCTAGGCACAGCCAGCCGGGAGCATCCCTGTGGCCTCGGGACCAGGGCAGGCGCCTGGGTGCTGGCTGCGAGGGGCCCCAGGACAGCCGGTTGTGGCTCTCCTGGCCCCAGGGGAGCCGGCACGCCTGAGCGTTTGTGTGTGCATGCACATGCTAGTGCAAGTGTGTGTGCGCGTGTTGGCCCTGCAGGCGGTGTCCCCCCTCCCCTCCTCCGTGGCGCCCATCTGGAGATCCCAAGGAGGCAGCTATGCCTGTGGCCTGTCTGCTCCCCGAGTCCTCAATCTGTCAGGCATGGGGGGTCCAAGGAACCACGTGAGGGCCCCGCTCATCCCAAGTCAGCCCAGGCTTTATTTAACTTTCTCTCTCCTTCCCTGGTCTTGGCAGAAGCCGGAATGTAATCAGAGCTCCGCGGCGACAGCTGGGTAAGCAATCCTCGTTTAACCAAGACAATGAAAAATTAATCCGGGCCCCGCGTAACGAAATTTCCCCAGGAACAATGGAACCCCTTGAATTTTATCACCCTCAACAGATGTTGGCTGCCTGTCGCGATTCACCGAATTACCTGTCAGCTTTCACTCTCTGCCACGGCTGCCGGGGAGCCCAGGGCTCAGTCACGGCCAGGTGGGAGGGGGACCAGCCTGTCTGGCCCAGCCCCTCTCGTCCCCACGCCCCATACCCCCCGTAGGAGAAGCGTCAGGGGGATGTGGCCCCTCCCCAGGCCTGGCACCTGCGGATGACAGAGGGATGCCAGACAGCTCCCATCCAGTCTTCGCCCCTCAGCCAGGCTGGCCTCTGGACCCCCCGACGCCGGCTGTCGCTTCGGGTCCCGCACGCCTTCCGCAGAGCTCTCTTGGGGTCAGCACTGTCGCACAGAGCCTCATGCCCTGTCCCCCCGCCCTCCCCGGGTGCTGACCTGGCCATCTGTCGCCCCCCACACTCCACGGCACGGGGGTCTCAGGCCCTCTGGGCTCACAAGCCCGGAACAGGGGGCTGGTGGGACCCCAGAACTGGCTCTCGAGAAACTCAGGCAGGAGGAAGGTGTTGGGCCCATCAGGGCTCAGGGCAAGGCCCACGGCCGGGCCCTTGGGGGGACCCGCGGCGGGGGGGTGGGGCAGCCTCTGGCTTCACCCTCTCCAGTCTGTGAGGCTGCGGGCGTATGACTTCAGGGCACGAGAGCCAGGACAAGAGGCGGTGTGCTGTCACCTCAGCTCTGCCCAGCAGAGCCGGGTCTCCCGGAGGGGTGGCCAAAGGGGGGGCTACCAAGGCCGCTGTGGGGACGCTGAGGCCACAGCTCCTTGCACGGAGGTGAGGATTCTCGAGGCTGGGGCAGGAAGGAGATGCTGACTGCAAAGGCCTTGAGGCAGGCGAGGAACCAGCAGCCAGTGCCCTGAGCCCAGCGCCAAGGCAAGACCCGCCGGGGTGCCCTGGGCTGAGTCTGGGTCGGAACCGGGCCGGGGTGCCCTGGGCTGAGTCTGGGTCGGAACCAGGCTCGGGTGCCCCGGCCTGAGTCTTCCAGCACTGCTCCCTGCAGGCCCGGCCACAGGCTGGCAAACAGCCGTGATGCCTGACTGCTCGGTTGGAGCTGGGCCCAGCCAGGCCGTTATGCACCTGCCCCGGGTTCGGGGAGGGAGAGGGGAAGCAGCCCCCGGCTCTCTGGCACACCCCCGGGAGAGACCAGTCGATGCCGACTAAAGCATTTCCAAAGTGCAGGTAATGGTTCAGCCAGCCCGATGCATTCAAATAAAATGGGAAAAGAAACAATATTCTCAGGGTCAGGAAAAGTCAATAGGTTCTGTCAGAAGGTCCCCGAACAACAGAGGTTATCAGGAGAGCGTGCGTGCGCGCGGGCAGGCAAGCCTCACGGCGGGCACACAGGAACCGAGAGCCCCATGCGCAGGGGGGCCGGGGACTCCCACGCCTCCCCACGGCCCCGACTGCCCAGGGGCTGTAGCCAGGCTGGCCAAGGCGCCACCACGCTGCATTGCCGGGAGGGGCCAAAGGGGCCGAGCGCGGGTCAGTTTCCCGGGAACCGCGAGGTCCGGGTCTGCCGCTTCCGAGGGCTCTGGGCAGTGACTCTAAGGTGACCACAGGGCAGCCTGGGATCTGCCATAAGCGCCACAGAGAACATCCCCGCCGGCCACTCCCCAGCCTGGCCAGTGTGCGAGTTCATCCGGGTGTCCACCCACTCTGCTCTGGACGGCTCGGGCCCGGGGACTGGTTCTGGCGGCTCCCAGCTGACCTCTGGGGGATGCCCTGGACACCTGGCACACAGGGACAGAGGAGCCCGTGGGTTCCCGAGCTGCAGCTGGAGGCTCTCGACACCAGGTCCTGCCCGCCCCAGGAGGGGCTGCCTTGGGCGCGTGCATCTGACGCGGCAGGACAGGAGTGAGGGGCCAGTTGGAAGGGGTGGCCCAGAGGCCCCTGGCGAGTCGGTGCCCCCGAGCTCAGCCCCTGGGGTCCCCCCACTCTGTCTCTGCTGCCCCTCCCCCTGGTGCCAAGGCGACCGCCCTCCTCCCGAGCCTCCGCGCTGCCTCCCGGGGCGGGGAATTGGAGGCATGATGGATGATGGGGCGTCGGGGCCGCTTAGTGGCCTAGTTTACACGCGTGGCGAGGAAACACAGTGCGGAGCGGAGCGGGAGGAATAACAGCGGCACTTATGAAGAATTAATGCGATGTGCAGGAGAGACGGGGAGTTATTGGGTTACCCGGGAACAGCGTGGACAGGGGCAGCGGGGAAAACTGTCCCCGGGCCGCGGGGCGGCAGGAAGCCGGGCACAACTAATCCGAAGTTATTAGAATATTCCATCCGCGGGGACCCGCACGCCTGCTGCTATCCTGCCACCTTCTTCCAGAACTAGAGCTGCAGGGTTCTGGCAACTTTGGGTCAGTTTGCAATTCCGGACACCTACTGGGCAGGGGCCGGGGAGGGTGGGAAGGGGGGAGGTCGGTCGCCTCACCCTGACCTGGCCTGAGTCCGACACCATCCCCAGCCTGTCCCACCCTTCCATGGCTGCGCTCACCAGCGACACTCACGCCAGACCGCGGGGGGTTCCACCGGACATGCCCGGGAGGCAACCCCTGTCCCCACACCTCGGGGTGTCCTGCTCCCGGGAGGCCCCTCCTCACCTGCTTACCCTGCACCCCAGGCCATGCTCTGTGGGCCTGAGGGTCAAGCAAGGGGACACACACACAGCAGTCCCTGGCCATACGGGCGGAAGGCCGGGGTGAGAGTTCACAGCCAGGATGTCAGTGTGAGCCAGTCCAGCTGGGAGAGGCCGAGGCCCCGGGGCCCGGCCAGCCGAGCGTGTATGCAGGACAGGGTCTGAGCAGAGGGACACAGGCTTAAGGAGTGTCCAAGGGGCGTCCCCTGGGCAGAGGACGGGGGACCCTGTGAAGGTGCGGGCTTCATCCTGGGCCTGAGGGGCAGCCCGGGGCGCGCGGTTGGGAGGTGGGCCCCTCGCTCCACCATGGAGAGCGATGAGGGGGGTGCCCCCAGGGAAAGTGAAAGGCCGGGAGGGGTTGGGGTGGCCCCAGCGGAGGTGTCCAGGCCCAGGCCCCGCAGCCTCTGCTGCCACCCACAGCCCTGTCGAGCCCAGGGAGGCCACCTCCCACCCACAGACCCGTAACTGCCCCCGCCCCGCCCGTCCCGTTTCTCTTCCTCTTCCTACGGGCTCTTCCTGCCCAGGGATGCCCTGAGTCCCCCCCCCCCGTTCCCCCCTCCCCGCCACAGCCACTTACCGGTCTCGGGCGCTGGGCACCAGGCGCTGGCACACCAGCACGATGCCGCCCCGCTGCGCGCCATCCCCCGGCTCCTGCCTGACGCCCCACTGCCGGGGCTCGCTGGCCTGGGCACTCAGGATGTCCACCCCCTTCTTGACCTTGGCCCTGTGGACAGAGACACGGGTCAGTGCTGCCCGTGGACGGAGGCCGGGCAGTGACGTGCGGCTTTTCCAGCCCAGCGGCTCTGAGGGGCCAACAGAGGAGGGTTTGGGCCCCTAGGGGTGCGGATTGGGCGGGGGGTTGAGTGTCCCAGGAAGGGGGGAGGGCTGTCCTGAGCCCGGGGATGCTGCAGAGGGTCTGGGCACCCACACTGGGCAGTGCAGCCTCCACCTGGGAGCCTGGCTGGCCCTGAGGGACGTGGGTGATCACTCCCCCTCCCTCTCCCCTTCCTCCTCCTCTTCCTCCTCCTCCTCCTCCTCCTCCTCCTGTCCCTTCTCAAAGGGGCCCCTTAGGGACAGGCCAGCACAGCTCGGGGAGCGGCTGGGATCAGTGCTGGACACCGAGGAAGCACCATGGGTAGGACCCCTCTTCTGCCCTCCTCTCCCCTTCTCTCCCCTCTGGCTGCACTGGAGGCTCAGCTTTTCCAGAAGCTTCTGAGTATTTCCCAGCAGCAGCCACAGGCTGAGTTTGAGGGTCTGGGCCCCTGTTTCTGGGTCCTCCATGGCAGCGTCTCACACCGCGGCCCACCCCCCTCATGCCGCAGCCCCTCCCCCTCACACCGCAGCCCTCCCCCTCCCCCAAAGTCCCCACTGATCAGTGGTCTCATCCTTCCATCTCCTGCACAGGGGAGAAGGAGGGGTATGCGGGGGGGGTGCTCAGGGGGCTTATTCTGACTGGGGGGCAGGGAAGAAGCCTCCACCCCGCTGTGGTCCAGGCTGGGCTACCCTGGGGTCTGGCACTTCCTTGGATCCCACACTCAGCCATGCTGGGCCTGCTGTACCGTGTGTGCATACAGACCGGAGTGCACACGGCCCACAGTGCACACGGCCACAGTGCACATGGCCCACAGTGTACTCGCCCACAGTGCACACGGCCACAGTGCACATGGCCCCGCAAGTCCTCGGCTCACCCCAGACGACATGGAGTGGTCGGGTCCCAGCTAGGACAGACGGAGCCCACCGAGCTCTCCCTGGAACACGCTGCCTGTTTTGCAGGCGGGAGGGAGGGGCAGGGGGACGGGAAGGATGGGCACGTCACCAGGGGACGCATCCTTGTGGGAATGGGCCCTGGAGGCCACCCCAGCGGGGGTCTCAGTGGTGCCTCACTGTGGGACCTGCAGGCCCTGACCTTCCCACCCCCCACCCGGGACCCTCCTGCCACCCCACACTGCTTGGCTCGGCTGACTCACTGGCTGCCAGGGTTGTGTACCATGGCACATGCTGGGCTGGGCTGTCTCGGACCTGCAGACCCCACAGCGTGACCTTGTCCCCTCGCCCTGCAGTGCTCCTTCTGCCCTTGGGTCTGGCCCAAGCCCCGGCTCCTCTGCTCGGCCGCACATGCAGGCCCAGGGTGGGGCCCGACATGATGCCACCCCCAGGTTCTGCCGAGTGAGCCAGGGCCACAGAGGCCCTGAGCACTGAGGGCAGGAACAAAGCACGGCCGCGTCCTCTGGGTCTTGCATGACAAGCAGACGCCGGCACAGAGACCAGGAGGAGCACAGAGACCCGGGAGGAACACAGAGACCGGGGAGGAACACAGAGATCTGGGAGGGAGCACAGAGCACCTGGGAGGATCACAGAGACCAGGGAGGAGCACAGAGACCCAGGAGGGAGCACTAAGCAGTGCAGGGGGTGGGCTTCAGCCCTTCCCTCCCCCCGTCTGAGCTCCCCTGCCTGGTCAGTGTCCGGGTGTAGGGCGGGAAGCAGGCAGGTGCCTGAAATCAGGGCAGGGGCTCCCCCCTGGGGCTGAGGGGCCTGAGATGGGCGGCAGGGGCCCAGGGCCTCGCCCAGACTCACCCCTGCACGGGGGGCTCCTGGGCTGCTCCCCCAGCCCTGTCCCTGAGGCTGGCAGCGCCTTAGAATGCCGATCACTTCCCCTTCTAATTAGCAGCTGCCAGGAGCGAACTTTCCGAGGTGAAACTCGGAGAGCAGATAAATGGGTTTTTAATTTGGGTCGCGGCAAGGTCGCGCTGGAGCGGGTCGTTGTTATTCTTCCTTTCTGAGCTCCTCCGCCGCGGCTTCTGAGAGACACTACAAAGGGTTCAGGCCTTGGAAGAGGACGACTCCTCCCCCGGGTCCTCGCTCTCGAGCCAGGGAACCGCGGTGCCCCCCACGCGGGCACCGACGCTGGGGAGCTCCCATGCAGCCCACTCAGGGCGGCCAGGCTGTGCCTGATTCAGCTGCGGTGCCCGGGGCCCCTGACGGAAGAGAGGCTGGGTGGACTTCCTGGAGGAGGCAGCATCACGCGTAAGGGTGATACTCTTTGCACATATGTGTGCATGCGTGTGAGGCTTTGCAGGCGTCCAGCTCCATGTGCTTGGCTGGCGAGACAGCTATTCCCGCCTCCACAGGGGGCTGGCCTGGCGGTCCTGGGGCTCGTCCACCTCCCACAGGTCCTCCAACTCTTCCGAGCACTGTGGAGTGGGTAACCACTGAGCAATGCCAGGGATAGCCCAGGCGAGGTGGACTACACATGTGTGTGCATGCTTGTATGAATGCACATGTGTACATATGCGTGCCTGCATGTGACTGTGTCTACATGTGTCTGCACATGGGCGTGCATGTGTGCAAGTGTGTCTGCATATATGTGCGTGACTGCTGTGTGCATGCATGTGCATGTGTGTGCTTCCTTGTGTGCACGTGTGCACGTGTCCCTGCACATGAGCATGTGGGTGCTTACAGGTGTGTTCTGACCCTGTGCTGCATGTGTGTGCACATGTGTTTGCATATGTGTGCATGTGACTGCAGTGTGTGTGTGCGCATGTGTGTGTGTGCACATGTACATGTTTCCCTGCATATGAGCATGTGGGTGCTTACAGGTGTGTGTGCTCTGACCCTGTGCTGCATGTGTGTTCGCTTGCTTCTACACGGGCTCCCCACCCCACCCCCCGCCTCTTTCCAAGCTGAGTCCCAGTGGCTGCCGTGGTTCGGCACGTGTCTGGGCGGGTTTAATCAGACCGATGCATCGGCTCCCCTGAGGCGAATCTACACGTGTCGAGGGTGGAGGAGCTGGTGACATCCCTGTCTCCACAGACGTCCCCTGCAAAGCACTTGCTGCCCGTCACCTTGGCCCACTTTGCTGGTGCTGGGAAGCAGCCAGCCGGAGGCAGCAGGGAGGCGCCTGCCACAGGGCCCTCTGTGCCCGGAGGTGGGGGGTGGGCTGCCATGGGGAGGGGCCACCGGCTGGAACTTCACATGCTGCCCACCCTGCCAGGCCCACGCTCCCTGCAGGAGGAGGCGAAGGCCGAAACCCGCAGCCCCCCGGAGCGTCTCCACGGCTCCACACCACACACCCGACACCTGGGCATGTGGAACAGTGAAGAGGCCGCCCTTGCTCCAGCCGGCTGCCCCTCCCCATCAGACCTCCACATCAGGCTTCCCTTATCAGGCCTCCCCCATCAGGCCTCCTCCATCAGACCTCCACATCAGGCCTCCCCCATCAGACCTCCACATCAGGCCTCCCCATCAGACCTCCACATCAGGCCTCCCCCATTAGACCTCCACATCAGGCCTCCTCCATCAGACCTCCCCCATCAGGCCTCCACATCAGGCCTCCACATCAGGCCTCCCCCATCAGACCTCCTCCATCAGACCTCTACATCAGGCCTCCCCCATCAGGCCTCCTCCATCAGGTTTCCACATGAGTCCTCAATATCAGGCCTCCCCATCAGGCCTCCTCCATCAGACCTCCACATCAGGCCTCTCCCAGCAGGCCTCCCCCCTCAGGCCTCCTCACCAGGCCTCCCCATCAGACCTCCAAATCAGGCCTCCATCAGACCTTCCCCATGAGCCAGACACGGGCCCAGAGGATGGGTGGGGTGTGAGTTCCCTCGGGGGCCAGGTCAGGGCCCACAGCCCTCCCAGTCAGTGAGGGGCACTGGAACAGTCTGAGGAAGGGCTCTCCACGGTGTGTCTGTGACTTGGTGACTTGGGCTGGACACGCACAGCAGGTGCTTGGGCTGCCCAGGGGAGGGGCCGGGAGAGTAGCTCCCAGAAGGCCCACGCGGGGGAGCCTGTGGCTGTTCAGGGGCCTGAAGACCCCGGAGGGCCTGTGTTAGCGCGATCCTGGGGGCAGCCGGCCTGCATGAGCACTGCCGTGGACTGTGAGCCTGCGAGCACTAAAACCTCTCACACAGTGGGCCTGATGGACAGCGGCTGTTCTACCTTTCCTACGTGCAAACATTCTTGGAGTCACATGCGTCTGGAGGTGCTCGTGGTGCAGTCGGCTGTGTGGCCGCCCCCTTGGCAGCTGTGGGGCGTGTGAACGAGCTGCCTCTGAGGGCAGCGAGTCCCTCAGCCGCGGGCACGGGCTCCACCGTCCTCTGTGCCCTGCCCACACCCCTCGCCCTTCCTCTCACGCAGCTGTTTCTCCCAGAGCAGGAGTTTCAGTTGCGGAAGCGTTGCAGAGCAGACCCGGCAGGATAAGACTCCATCCATCCGTCTGTTCGTCTGCCCGTTCGTCTCTGGGCGTCCTGTGGTAAGCCCGAGCCCCTCCTTGCTTCGCCCCTCCCAGTCAAACCCTCCAGCCCATGGCTGCCCTCTCACCTCCTCGTGCTCCAGCGGGCAGGTGGGCCTAGATCCCCCCAATACAGCCTCGGCCTCCTCCCGGCTCCGTGGATGATGTAGCGTGGCACGTTCCCCTCCAACCCCTGCAGGACGCCCAGATACCCCAGGCTGGCCTGGAGACTCTCCCAAGGTTCCCACGTCCACATTCAGCGTTTCTGACATCAGAGCTTCGATGGCGCCAGGAGGGCCCCGGGGACCCAGGTGAGACCAGCGCTGCCTGGACACGGGTCTGGGTCGGGGACAAGCACCAGAAACCTGCAGAGCCGAATCCGGGCCGGTCCACCAGCCTCGCCCGCATCCTCTCCGTGCGGCTTCCTGAGCCTTGGCCAACGCCACGTGCGTTTTCGTGGGACTGTTACGAACGGCTCCCCCGCTCCCAACCCCCGCACCATCTCCTCAGCACTGCGGTCTCCTCACCCGCAGTCTCGACAATGAGATTCTTTGTCACTGTCACAGACGGGCGCTCAGTCACCTGAGAGGAGTGGGAGTTTCCTCCGGGTGTCCCTGCCGAGGACGCCAGCTTGTCCCAGCCACGGGTGGAAGCGGGCAGGGCCGTCCCTCTGCTTGCGATCCCTTCGGCTGTCCCTGTCCAACCCCCTCTGAACCAAGCCATGCCAAAGACACAGCAGTGCCCGCCTCTCAGCCTCCGCTGCCCTTGGCCAGCTCTGCCCCTACAGTGCCCGCTGGGCCCCACAGTTGCGAGCTCCTTTGGGCCATCGGGGTCTGCATGGCTGCCCGGGGACACTAGCCAGCTGAGACGGTTTTTCGGAGGGGCATCATGAAAGTTCAGTAAGTCCAGGGCAATTGAGCAGTGGGTGATGGACGGCCCCAGGCATCCCCCCCCCCCCCGGGGAATAAACCTGTTTGATCATAGAGACTTGCCTGGGAATTCCTCTTCCATAAATCAATATTGTTTGCACAGGCCCAGAGCAGAGGCTCCCCCCAGAGCGAAGGCTCTAGCCAGTACTGAGATACGGGTCTGATGGTGTATTTATTTTCTGCCACGAAACAATAGGTGATGAGAAATGGGCCTGGAGGTGCGGAAGGCTGAGGAAGAGGAAGACGCTGATGCATCGGCCGCCTCCTTTACCAGGATGATCAATTCACCAGTGATGGGGAGTCCGGGCTGGGCTCTGGACCGCCAGGAAAACCCAGAGACCCCTTCCATGGACCAAGGTTTCTGCGACTCACAGGCCCAGGTGAGGAACAAAGTGTAAAACTTTCCTCTTCTGTTTGTTCCCAAAGCAGAACCTTTGCCACTCTAGTTCTAGCAAATATAACCAGCAAGGTGCTGGGCCCCGGCTGGGCTCAGTGGGCCTTCCCGCGCCCCCAGAGAGCCACGGATGGAGAAGTCAGGAGAATTTCTGCTTTGGCACGAACCTTCCCCTAAAGAGAAGCTCCTGGAGCAAGGAGATTCGGGGAGGCAGGGCTGGGCTCTGAGCTTGCAGAGGAGGGGAGGGAGAGGCCGCAGCACGGCCCACGGTTCTGAAGCTGGCCCCCTGGCCCACGTGAGTTTGGGCTGGGCCCTTGATGCCCTTCTCCAGGGCTCCCGCGGCGACTCCCAGGGCGTCATCTCAGGGCTGCAGCCACCCCAGTCATCCCCCTGTCTGATCGCACCGGGTGGCTCCCCCAGGCGCCCCGGACTTCTCCATGACGAAGTCCCTTGGGGTTGCACGGCCCACAGAGCACCAGACGCCCACCACACTCTGCACCCACAGAGTGGACATGCTCCGAGACGCAGCCCCCGAGCTGAGTGCTGGTTGCATTGTTGGCTGCAGTTTCAGGCAAAAGGAAGTCTGGTTTCCTTGGTAACCAGCCTGGGACTGCCTCTCGGGGGCGGGGGGGATGGGGAGGGGACAGGGGACAGCTCTGGTCAGGGGCAACTTCCTGGACTGAGTCTGGCTCCTGTCTGAGGGGCTCCCTGGGGGGCGGATGTGGGACCCCACTAACGGCTTCTCAGCTCTTCAGGGTTTCAGGCCCTTCTGCCCGGTCGCAGGGACCTGGCCAGGAGCCGCTAGAAGGCAGTAGGGGTGGGTCCCGGGGACGCGTCTCCTCATCCTTCCTAGGAAGAAGCCAACTTCCCTTTCCCTTCATCCTAAAGATCAGCCTCAGAATGATGCCTGGGAGAGTGGGCACCCCACAGGGGAGTGGACAAAGACTCTGCTTGGTCTCAGTGCCGAGGACTGGAGAGGTCAGTCCTGGGGTGCCCTGGGGATTGGTCTGGGGTCGGCAGAGGGGAGTAGACACGGGTCAGGGGTCAGCAGAGGGGCATGGACACAGGGCGGGGCCTGCATGTCTAGAGCGTCTCCCCCTCAGGATGTCCTGTAGGCGCCAAAGCTCCAGCCCTCAGTGACCATGGTGGCTGCGGTGGCTGTGGGCACCCCAACTGCCCAGCAGGGCCGTGCAAACAGCCACCTTCCTCCTCCCTCACCTTTGGGCCTGGCCATGGCCCCAGCTCCTGGGGGTCTTAAGGAGCCCCGCGCCCTGCTGCCCCTCCCCGCTCAGGCCCAGACCTGACCATGGGCTGGCCATCACAGTGACCAGCTCCAGCCCTGGAGATGCCATGTCCAGGGCGTCTGGCCAGACACGGGCTGAGGGACCCAGCAGAGGCTGCGCTGTCCAAGGCTGCTGCCCCTGCAGCTGGGGACACGCTGCCTCATGGATGAGGTCTGCACTGGGGTCAGTCCGCTGTGCCCACACCTAGAGCCTGGGGCAGCGGCCCGAGCCCTCGGCTCATGGACAGGCTGTGGGGAGGCTCCCTGAGCGCCCACGGTGCCGGCACTGTTCAGAGCGAGAGTCCAGCTACAGGCATGGGCACCTCCGTCCGGTGAGTGTCTCAAGGGGGCTGTGGCCTGGAGGCACCCCCAGGGGCCATCCAGGGGGCTGGGAGACGGTGTCAGCCAAGCCGTGAGCTGGACACTTCCCGGTCTGCCAGGGCGGGTGCCTGCGGGCAGCAGATCCCCATGTCCATACACACCCTGACTCACGCGCTCACTGTGAGGAGACACTTGTCCCCAGGTCTGACGCATGGGGGTACACCACTGATGGGACACAGCGCAGTCCGAGTCCCAGCGGGCACCAGCCCTGGAACCCTTGGCTTGGCTGGTGGGGGTATGTCCAGTGGGGTGTGCCCAGTGGGGTTTGTCTGGTGGGGCGTGCCCAGTTGGGATGCGCCCAGTGGGGTGTGTTTAGTGGGGTGTGTCCAGTGGGTTTTGTCCGGTGGGGTGTGCCGAGTGAGGTGTGTCTAGTGGGGCTGTACCCAGTTGGGTGTGTCCAGTGCGGTGTGTCCAGTGGGGTGTGCCCAGAGGGGTGTGTCCTGTGGGGTATGTCTGATGGGGGTGTGCCCAGTGAGGTGCGTCCAGTGGGGTGTGTCTGGTGGGTGTGCCCAGTGGGGTGTGTCCGGTGCAAGTGAGTCCCGGTGCCGTGCACCTGGGTTAAACCGCGGCGTCTCTGGGCTCCCCCGCTGCTTCTCTCAGCCTGTGGAAGACAGGATGGGGGTGGGCGCGTTTCTCTGCAGAGGGGCGTGTCAAGGAGGCTGGCCACGGTCCCACGGGATCACTCAGCCCCCAGCCCTGCCCCTGGGTCCCAGGACAGCCCAGTTCCACACCCAGAAGTGCTCAGGGCCCGTTCCTGGCTCAGTCAGTGCTCTGGCATCACCCCTGCCAGTGCTTGGGGACCCTGTGCGATGCTGGGATCAGACCTGGGTGGGCCACACGCACAGAAGCGCCTTAGCCCAGTCCTGTCTCTGCTCTGCATATGCTTCTGACGGCCAGCAGGGGGCAGCCATGGTGTGTGGAGGGAGATCAGAGGGTGTTGGGTATGTGTGTGTGTGTGCGCGTGTGCGCGCGCGAGTGTATGTGTATGTGCGTGTGAGTGTGTGAATGCGTATGTTTGTATGTGCGTGTGTGAATGTGTGTTGCGTGTATGTGTATACGTGTGTGTATGTATGTGTATGTGTGTATATAAGTATGTGTTTGTATGTGTGTGTGCATGTGTGTGATGTGTATATGTGTGATGTGTATATATGTGCGTGTATGTGTGTATGTGAGTGCATGTATGTGTATAAGTGTGTGTATATATGTGTATGTGTATATAAGTGTGGGTGTATAAGTGTGTGTACGTTTGTGTATAACTGTGTGTATAAGCGTGTGTTATGTGTGTATGTGTGTATAACTGTGTATGTATGTGTATGTGTGTGTATGTGTGTTTGTGTGTGTGCACGTGTGAATGCCCAGTGGTCATTCCTCTGTACTGGACCCACAGGCTGAGGTCCAGCCCAGACCTTGTTGTGTCACCACCAGTGGCCTCCCAGCCTCGGGACACGGGGTGCTGGGCCCATGGACAGGGTGCTGCCCGACCTCCTCTGCCCTGAAACGATCTCAGGGCTCCCAGGGCTCTGCCGGGTGCCTCACCCCCAGGCCCCCGGGCTGTCCTTCATGGCCTACGTCCTGGAGTGCTGGGGCCCTGCGCCTCTGGGGTCTGTGCTGGCCAACATGACTGGAGGCTGCTGGGGTTCCCTTGGCCCCTCTGTGCCACACAGCTCTGCCCGGATGGCAGCGAGGCGGGGACAGGCACGGCCTGGGGACACACGGGGCAGGACCTCACGGTGCTGCTGGCCAGCTGCGGGCAGTCCCTGGACACAGTGGCCACTCCGTCCCTGCAGGAGGGGTCCAGGCAGTCCATGACCTCTGGACCCAAGGATTGGACAGCAACTGCAGCCACACGGTGCTAGAGTGGACAGAGGGTTCCCAGGTGGGTCATGGCCAGCAGCGGGCTGCAGTGCTGGACTCTGGGGCACGGAGCTGGTTCGATGAGCCTGAGACGGGGGCCCCTTCCAGGGGAGGGGCAGTCCTGTGGCACTGCCGTCCCCCACGCTCACCCCTACTCTCCCCCACACTGACCCCTGCTGTCCCCACACTGACCTATGCACTCCTGGGGCCTCTGGGACTGCAGTGTGGAGGGGACAGTGCCCTAGAGAGAGGACCAAGATCACCCTGCAGCGGTCCCAGCCCATGCAGCACTGGGACAGCCCTAGCCACGGGCACACGGCCAGTGCGGGAGGCCACGGGGGTCAGTCTGTTCAGTGACAGCAGGAGGGAAGTGGCCAGACCTGGCGTGAGACACCCCCACGCCTCAGGGGCACTGTCCGACGGGCCTGAGCTAGCAACAGGCACAGGGTCAGCGGGATGCGGCCAGCCCGACGGGCACATGGGCCTCAGCAGTGGCCCCGGGAGGCGCCTCCCAGGACGACCATCCTTCTGTTTCGCATCTCCTGTTGTGACCACCGGATGCCTGTTGCGACCGAGGCTGGGCTCCAGGGTCTGCGCCCAGGGCTTCTCCTGGTACTGATCACTGGGCACCTCCGTCCCCTCGAGGGGCTGCCACAGGCCACGACTGCCTTCCCCGCCGCCTCACCTGAGCTGCACCCTGACCGCTCAACTCACAACCACGAGGGTGTCCGACTTCCCACAGTAGCCCAGCCACTGGGAATGGTCACTCCTGGGCATTCCCAGGGGTCTCGACATGGCCACCCGCAGTCCCCAAGCGGGAGGACCCCCCCCCCGGAATCCGTCTCCTTCCAGCCTGAGCCGGAGAACCCAGGGGGACAGGAAAACGCCACTGAGCCACAAACAGGGCCAGTTCCGTCCAGGCGTCCAGGTCAGACTGGCCAGGGGTGAGGTGAGCCGAGCCCCCTCCCAGCGGCCCGCCAGGCACCTACCTCAAGATGAAGAGGTCCACAGTGGTGTTGCTGGTCAGGGCGATGGACGCTGTGACCACGTCCCCCCGCCTGGCAGGCCTGGCCGGCAGCTGAATGACCACGTTGTCATCCAGACGCACCTCCCGGAGCTGGGTGCTGTCCGGGGCCCGGGAGAGGTGGACGGTGCCAAGTCTCTGCAGGCGGGAGGTGGCGTCCTCCCGGCCAACCTGGCTCATCCGGCTGTCCTGGCTGGCGTCCCCGGCCCCACAGTTGGCTTGTGGCTCCCCGGCAGGCAGGCTGTAGTAGAGCTCCACGGGGCTGCCTTCGGAGGGCTCGGCCGCCGGCTTCTTCCTGCTGGCCGGCGCCATCGGGGAGCTGAACCAGCCGGCCGGCAGGTCCAGCCGCGCCACACACAGCCCCAGCTCGCCCCGGAGCCGGCAGCTGCCATGCACCTCCTGCGTCTCCCGGAAGGCGAACACACGCACGCAGGGCAGCCGCGCGGCCCCCGGGTCCGGCTCGGCCCAGTCCCGGCCCAGCGCATGGAACAGCACGTGTGCGCGCGGCCGGCCGCGGTGGATCCGCTCCTGCAGGACGTGGGCACGCAGCCGCCAGCCTGGCGATGGCGGCAGGAGCTCGGGGGGCACCTCCTGCTCTGCAGAGAAGGGCCCGAGGCTGGCGCGGAGCACAGGTGGGCGCATGGCGCGGAGGGGGAAGAAGGCCTGGGCCCGGGCCTGCGGGCTGGCGTTGCGTGGGGCGTCGGGGCCGCTCGCCCGCAGGAAGAAGGCGCTCTCGGCTCCCAGCACCCGGAAGCTCACAGGCAGCGATGGAGAAGGCGGGAAGGCAGCCGTTGCGAGGGCCTCGGTCACTGCGGGAGGGAGAGAGGGGGAGAAGGAGAGAGGGAGAGGGAGAGAAAGAAAGGGAGAGGGACAGGGAGAGGGAGAAAGAGAAAGGGCAGGAGAGAGAGAGAGAGAGCGAGCGAGCAGAGTTTGGTTACTCGGGACTCTTCCAGGCCAGACGATGCTGAAACGCTGAGACTCGAGGGTCACAGTGCGGCCGCTGCCGAGCTGGAACCCTCAGGGGTGACCCTGGCAGTGTGTGCTCTGGCTCCTGGGTGGACACACCTGGATGGGGCATGTCCCAAGGTTCGGACAGGCCAGCGCTCGCGGATCGCCGTGCAGAGCCACAGTGTGTGGATTGTTTGCCTGAGCTTGAATATAGTTCCTGGCTGAGCCACGTAACGGAACAGCCAACAGGGCCGCTAGTCCGTGAGCGAGACACGTTCCCACAGACATGGAGATGCCTGGAGCACGTCAGGCAGAGCCGGGAGAGCCGGCCACGCACGGCCACGCCACGGAGCCGAGACCGGAGGGAACGTCAGAAATCGCTCGCGAAGAATCCGGCATGACTTCAGGTCCCAAGGCGATGTTTACAAGAAAGCTTTTGCCCACGAGAAATAACTATTCACCTGGCAAGCTCCAGGGGGACCTTGCCCCACAGCCTGCCCCGAGACGGAACGTGGCTGGGTGGTCTCCTAGGGGACCCCGAGGAGCAGGAGTCCGTTCCTCTGTCAGCCCGTCACTCTGTCTGTCCGTCTGCCATCAGACCCAGGTTGGCGCCTTTCCCGTCCCTGCCAGGTGCCTGTCCCACAGAGGCCTCACTTTGGCATCCTGAGAACAAAGCACGCTGTGGGACGCTTTGTGATAGTTTGCAGAGCCGGTGGGCTAATGGCCGTGCATGCGGAGGCTCTTACCCCGAGGGTCTATCCCTCTTGGTCAGCTCCTGGGGAGTGCCTGTAGGAGAGGGAGCCCCAGGACACCCGCAGAGGACAGAGCCGGGAAGCCAAGGCCCCCTGCTACCACAGCCCGTCCTACCTGGCTGCACAAGCTCTCCTTCTCTCCCATATCTTTTTGTCTTTTTACTTAAAAAAAAAAGATAAAAGAAAAGCCTAAAAACAAACCTCTTGCTGGAAAGCAGATGCTGTTTGCTCTCTCTGAGCTATGTCGTGGGGCTGTTGGTGCCCCCCTCCCCCAGAACTCGCCACTGTCCAAACAAGCGGCTCTCAGCCACCACCTAGAACCAAAATTCCCAGCAAAAGCCTTCCTAGGGAGTGACTGAGGACTGCCGCGGTGCGAGGGAGTTGCACCTGGGCCCGGCAGGGAAGGACAGTGAAACCGGGATGGGTCTGGGACAAGGAGAGGGAGGGAGGGGACCACAGAGACATGGAGGGGGTCAGCATAGAAGTCCTGGGCTACTGGGTGAATCCCTCCCCTCTTGGAGTTTCAGTTTCCACAGAGGGACTGAAAAATGGGGATAGGGTGGAGGGATCCGTGGGTAGATGGGTGGAGAGAGAGGGATGGGTGTTTGGGTGGAGGGACGGATGGTGGGTAGATGAATGGATGGGTGGGTGGGTGAGTGGATGGATGGAGGGAGGGATGGGTGGGTGGATGGATGGGTGGGTGGATGGATGGATGGATGGATGGATGGGTGGATGGATGGATGAGTGGATG
>JAOXYA010491622.1:0-15300 GCA_028565675.1 Sorex palustris | reverse complement strand
CTGCAGTGAGATCTGTCTGCAGTGAGATCTGTCTGCAGTGAGATCTGTCTGCAGTGAGATCTGTCTGCAGTGAGATCCAGTTCCCTTCTCTGTTAGGTGTCTCATGACTGCTCATTTTACTCCCCCCACCCCGCACCTCCCTCACCCCCCTTATAGTGACTGAATTCTTGTTATTTTCAAGTTTTTATTTTAGGAACCATGGCT
Organism: Sorex palustris; assembly: GCA_028565675.1. Lineage (NCBI taxonomy): Eukaryota > Metazoa > Chordata > Mammalia > Eulipotyphla > Soricidae > Sorex > Sorex palustris. The sequence continues at coordinate 15,096 of JAOXYA010491622.1, read as the reverse complement.
TACAAAGTTGCTACTGAGAGGTTTTCAGATGTAAAAGTTTCCAGCACCGCACTTCCACCCAGAGTCTCCGTGTCCCTCCACCATTACCCCTCTGCTCAATTCATACTGTCCTCCCACCCCCCACTCTGTGGTCAGTTTCCCACTGAAGACCAGTTTTCAGTTTTCGTTGCCTCTGAGCATTTATTATCCTCCTTACTATGTTTCTTCATATCCTGTGTGTGTGAGAGAGATCATTCTGTCTGTCCCTGTCCTTCCAACTAACTTTACTTATTATGATATGCTCCAAATCCGTCTACTTGCAGCACAGTTACATAATTTTGTCTTTTCTTATAGCTGAGTACTGTTTCGTTGTGTGTTTGTATCGGTTTCTTTACCCAGCCAACTGTTCTGGGACACTTGAGTGTTAATTACTCAAGTAGCCGTAAGATGAGGTATTGTCCCCAAGAAGCCCTGCTGTCCAATGCCATCACGTCCTCCCTTATTCTCACAACCCCTACCCTCGGCCCCCCTCGGGATGGTGCCCCGTTTTGCTCTTGTCTGCCCTTTCCTTTGAGACTGCATCCTTGCCATTTCGAGGCTAGAAAGACACCCAGCTGCTTCCTTTCGATGGTCTGCTGGCCATCTGTCTTTTAGTAGGGGACTATCCGATGACACCCCCTCACACCGTCACTGCTCACATGGGGAGACTGAGATCCAGAGGCAAGAGATGAGTTGTATGAGGGGCGAGGTGGCAGCCTAGGGCCAACCCCAGAGACTCTGCATCAGGTCGCTTCCCTCCCCTCCTTCATGCCATCATCCTTATGCTAAGTCATGGCCTCTGGGTGTGCGGTTCTTGAGAGCTGTTAGGTATTAGATAACACACAGAAAACAAAACAAAACTCAACTGATATTTTCCAAGGGAGGGATAGAGAGTCTCAGAATGTAGAGAAGGCACATCTCTTGCCCTAAGCACTTTAGATCAAAGAGAGCTAACATTTTTGTTGTTGTTTGTTTGTTTGTATAATTTCTTTTGCTTCAGAAAAAAAAAACCCAAAACATTGAGGCTATTTTTTTTTTATGCTTTTTGGGTCACACCCGGCAATGCTCAGGGGTTACTCCTGGCTCATGCACTCAGGAATCACTCCTGGCGTGCTCAGGGGACCATATGGGATGCTGGGAATCGAACCTGTATTGACCATCTTGGCTGTGTGCAAGGCAAACGCCCTACCCGCTGTGCTATTGCTCCAGCCCCAGAGGCTATTTTTTTTTTAACACAGAAATTGTTGCATCTCTAGGAGCGGTATTTACATTTCAACACTGACTTGAATGAATATACAACCATGTTCTTTTAGAGCCCTGAGACAAAGCTTGGGGTGCTGTTGGATTTGTCGGTTCTTTGGTTCTTTAGTTCTTTGATGATTTTGCTGCCTTAGGACTATCTGGTTTAGAACTGCTTGGAAGAGAAATCTTGGGAAGAGAAATCTTGAGAGATCCAGAGTTTCCTGGAATGTCAACTGGTTTCTTCAGAAGACCAAGACAGTTGATAGCCAGTGAAGACCATCATTTATCCAGAGTTCTGACACCAACTTCCTAGAGTAAGCTTTGAGGGACAGGGTTTTTTTTTTCCCCCTAAAATGACAGTTCTTCCCAGGAGAACTGACCCAGTAAAAATACTTATTATTAAGAGGCTACTTAGTGAGTAGCAAAGGAGGTCAGAAAGATATAGCTATGAATATATCTATGGCTCCGGAACCCAGCCACAGCCATGCTCAAGGCCACTCTCCATACACTCGGACGAGCCCCCTTCATGAAGGAACGGGCAGAGGAAATCCAGGTTTGTGGGACCCGAGGCTGAGATCTCCAAGCCTCCTCGGATGGGGACTGGGCCTCCTCCACCCAGATCCCCCATTTTCCAGTAGCTAGGCAGTCACACCCACAAACTGCCCCCGGCGCCATGCAATCCCATCAATGGCCAAGATTCAGAGACTATAAAACAAAGCTTCCAAAGTGCGTGGCCATATTCATGGCTGTGCGGCCTCTTATAGTCTAATTCTCCCTCTCAGAGAACCTGGCAAGCTACTGAGAGTATCCTGTGAGCACAGCAGAGCCTGGCAAGCTCCCCGTGGCATATTCGATATGCCAAAAACAGTAACAATAATGGGTCTCATTCCTCTGACCCTGAAAGAGCCTCTAATGCGGCACCATTGGGAAGGACGAGTAAAGAGAGGCTGCTAAAATCTCAGGGCTAGGACGAATAGAGACGTTACTGGCACCCGCTCGAGCAAATTGATGAACAAGGGGATGGCAGTGATACAATGATACAATGATATCTATGGCTATCATTATAACATTTGACAGATGTAGTTCTCTCTCCCCCTGCTTTATCCCTTCCTTCTCCTTCCCCCAAACCAAACCAAACCTGGGTCTCATGTTCACTGGTCTGCACCAACTCCTATGTCAGGAAGCAACTTTTAGCTGCTCCGGGTAATTGAACTTGAGTCAGTATTGGCAGCTCTCAAAAGCTAGAAAAAAGACTGACTCCACATTTCACAAATCAATCCCTTGAAGCTTGCTTTTCCTGTCTCCAATCTCCCCCACCGGGTCACCTGTGGGGCCAACTCTGTAGAGGTGCTCTCAGGTGCTCCCTGGTTTGGATCATATTGGGTTTCTCCTCTGCTGTCCCTCTAGGCTGTTAATTCACATCCAGGTACAAGGGATGATCCTGAGGCTGACCCCACAGGAAACACTGGCCCCATTAAGAAGTCTGATACTACTGGGTCTCCCTGCCTTCTTCTTCTGAAGAAGAGAGGAGAAACTAGTGTTCACTCCAGCCATCACTGTGTTTTCCCTGATGAAGAAAAACAAACTGAGGGAGTTGGCTGGGTGGCACCTAAGGGTGACATGTGCAAATCCCAGAAGTCAATTTGTGCTCTCAAACCAAAAGCATTCCCTGGGCCTCTCTGAAGTACCAATGTCTCGGTTTATAATGAGGGGGTCAGTCACTGATGACTGTCCCTTGCTTTTTCTTTCCTTGAAGATGACTCACTAATCAGGTGAACTCGGGTAAAGGCAAGTCTGAAGGAATAGAAAGACTCAGTGGAGAATATCCCCCTCTGAAGGAGTTGAATTTGCTTGCCACAGAGTGACTACAGCAATTATTCCCTTAAAAGTTTGCAAAATCCACTATCATGATTGAGGCTAAGTAGAGGAACCAACAGTCAAGAAATCACTTCCTCTCTCTTGAATCTTTGTTTACTTTTGGGTCTCACCAGTGGTACTCAGGGGCTACTCCTGACTTATTTGAAGAATCATGCAGTGCCTTGATCAAACTAGGGCCTCCTACCAGGTATAACTGGTGGCCTTTGATCCAAATCATGATGGGCTCCATTACAAGGAAGATGCTGATGAAGTTAATGAGTATCGTCCCAGGGGCAATGTTCAGCATCAGACTTCTTAATGGGGCCAGTGAATTACACACACTGCTGGCATTTTATCTGCCGTAGTGAATGAATGAAGGACTAGCATAAATACACTCATGACTTGCAATTGCTTTTGTTTTAATATTCAACTAGATGGTGTTTCAAAAGTTAAAAGCAGAATAAATTTAAACATGACAGTTCTGACTTCGCTCTGTTTGCATGACGATATCAGTGTGCAAGATGAAATTTAATATCTGGAAAAACTACTTCTAAGGGAAATTGCCCATACCTTGTTATTGATGTCAGCTTGTCCATGGGCTAACTTAGATTGTCAAGCTGGGCATATGTATTGATGTTGGTGTAGGATCCTTATTTATTTAATCTCTGAAATTTAAAAATTCTGTACTTAACTAGCAGTCAGACAAAGAACTTAATTTGTAGAGAATATTGTCTGGATAGTTACTGTGTTAAGTGGGATTCTTGTGGTGTCTGCATTATTCTCCTGCTACAGCTGCTACTTGATGGTATGATATATAGTGTAGTGTGTGGTACCAGTGACAGAGAGCTACCTTTCTGCAAAAGGATGTTATCATCTCTGAAGCTTCTTAGGGGCTTGCACCTGTAGAATTGCATTTTTCTTGTGCTGTGCCATCCTTTCCCACTTCTTTAATATATATATGAAACACATACCTGATTACATTCTCCCCTCTAGACCATGATGAGTTTCCTTACTGACTTCTAGTGCAGGATTTACTTAGAGTGACAAGACCTTTGCCCGGAGAAGATTTGCATGCATGAGATAGTTACATATTTGTACAGGCTGGCTCTGTTACAGATTTACTGTAAACCATTTCACTGTGCTCCAAAGTAACTGTAATTACTTGTGTGTCATTGCTTGTATGTTGGTAGCAGAGAAAATTGGGATGAGTAGCTCTAATTGATTGTTTAAGTCATGTTCATAAGCTTGAATCTGGAGATCAGAATTTAAGCAATTCTTGAAATAGATGAACGTCTCCTTAATATACTTTGCAGAATGAAACAGAAAACGAAACAACAGAAAACTTGGGCCTCCTGCATGCCAAGCTTGCATGCCATCGGGTTGAGCTCTCTCTGTGTCCCTCCCTTGGATCTTACTTGTGCCCTCTGACCTGTTGGGGACGATGCTCTTGAGTCTCCTTGGCAGGTTTAACTTTGCTATGGAAATCCTGGCTGCAGCAAATATTCATTCAGAATTTTCTGGAGGCCAGGCTCTTTACATGGATTTTCTTACTTCATGTTCAACTCGGGCCCCAAAGGGGGCAGTTACTCCCCCGTTGAGGAGGGAACTTGGCCTCAGAAAAGGGTAAGTGGCTTCCTGACGTTAGTAAGGAAAGAGCAGAGGTGCCAGAGGTTCCCCAGATAGCGGTCTGACTTTCCATCTTTCTCCTGGCTGCTCCTAGAGGACCCTTCAGCTATTCTAACTCACAGCATGGTTAGCCAGGACCGGAAATGAGGTTCACTGTGCCTGAGGCTGGAGATGGTGAGGGTTTGCTCATCTGGGTCTCTTGGGGAAGGGATATGGATCTGACATCAGTGCCTACATTGGGGTCTCTGCAATCCTATCCAGGGACCGTAATTGTGAGCCCCGAATACCAACCCCAGTCAGCCCCGGAGTTTCCTGCTTCTGACTCAGCTTTCTCTCTCTGGTGTTATTAATGCTGCTTAACTGAGAAAGATTTTCAATAAACCAGGCATGACATTTTGAAAGTATGAGGTTAGTAATTGGGCCTTTGTTCTGCCAGGCTCAGGCTGAGTTGAGGTGTATTTCTTCTCAGCTTGATTATTTATGCCCCAGTCCCAGGCGCCTCCAGGTCCAAATGCCTGCTGCTAATTTGTGTCTGAAATCACCAGGACCAGGCAGACAGCTTGTGGAAACCTGGGCCAGTCTGGAAAGCTGTTTCTGGGCTGTGGCTGTGCTTTGTCAGGAGGGGGGCACAGAAGGGGAATTTTCTTAATTTTTTTTTAGAAAAAAAATCATTTGACGATACTCAGGGGTTACTCTTGGCTTTGCACTCAGGAATTACTCCTGGCGGTGCTGGGGACCATATGGGATGCTGGGGATAGAACCTGGGTCAGCCGCATGCAAGGCAAACACCCTATCACTGTACTATCGCTCCAGCCCCAGAAGAGGAATTTTAATAACTGAGGTTTTCATTTGGGTTTGGGAACTTTCTGGGGAGAGGTATGCACAGGCTCCAGCTTCCAGAATTGTGCACAAAGGTGAGACAAACACACGAGTGGACTTTTAGTGGTGAGGATCTGAAGTTTCCCTCAAATTCTCCATAAGGTAAAGAACCTGAAGAGTCTGAGAATCACTGATTTGAGCAACAGGGATTAGAAAGTTGGGAGTTGCTGGAGGGAATGGAAGTGCTGATTCTGAGAGGAAAACAAATCTTTATAGTTACTGAAACAAGTGAAAAAGAAACAAATCTGTATAATCACTGAAGTTTTGTTTTCCTAACAAGTCTTTATTTTATTTCTTTAAAAAATATATATTATTGAATCAGTAAAAAAGTTGTTCATGATTGGGTTCAGTCATACAATGGTCCAACACCCAATCCTTCACCAGGGTACACTTCCCACTGCCAACATCTCTAACAAGTCCCTTTAACAATTCTCTTTCTTTGTCTTTTCTTTCCTTTTTTGCCATACCTGGCATTCCTTGGCAGATACTCTTGTTCTGTGCATGGGAGTGACTCCTGGTGGTGCTTGGTTTGTGTGTGTGTGTGGGGGGGGTGGGGGTGGGAGGGGGAACGAGTGATATGAGCCATGGGGGATCAAACTGGGTCAGCCGTGTGCAAGCCCAACTCTAGCCCAGTTGTTCCACAACCTTTGTGGGGCTTCTGCTCTGCACTTTCTCTTCACTCCAAGATTCAGGGGCTGTGAGGGACATGTGAACCCTGATTTGATAGGCAAGAAAACAGGTGCCTGGTGGAGTGAGGGGAGGCAGAGCTGGGGTCACAGCATTGAGGATGGCGGCGGGGGGGCGGGGAGGATAGATATCCTTTTTTGCTTTTGTTTTTGTTTTCTTGCTGGGGGTGTTATGGAGGTCAGGGGTCCCCATGGTGATTCTTGGACAACCAGGAAGTGAGTGGTTCAATGTGAGGGCCTGAGGATAAGGTGCTCTTCCGGCCTGCCAATGCTGGGGGCCTCTATTGCTGCACCCAGTGATTCTTGGGGGACCATAGAGGGTTAGGATTTGTTTTAGTTTTCTGGGCTACACCGGGCAGTGCTCAAGGCTTATTTCTGACTCTGCTCAGCGATTACTCCTGGTGGACTCAAGGGTTGCTTATGGGATGCTGAAGATCAAACCTGAGTCGGTCATACGCAAGGCAAATGCAGTATCCCTCTGGCTCTATAGTGTCAGGATTTATTTGAACCTGGATAGATGCATGCTCCATCCCTGTACACCTACAGCTGTATTATCTAACTAACCACTTTACTAGTTGCTGTACACCTATAGCTATCTATATCCTGGCCCCAAGATACCTGTTTTTTTTTCCATGTTAGAATGACACTGATTTGTCAGTAGTCCAGGATATAGTCGAGGTTGCCCTGTCTCAGACTTCCTGCCCTCAGTCTGGTGAGCAGAGTGCCAGTGAGTCAGATCAGAGGACCCTGGGAATCTATTCAGGATCCTGAGTCCTGTACTTTAAAAACTGGTTGTGGGGGCCAGAAAGAGAGTACAGTGGGTAGACACTTGCCTTGTAGGTGGCTGAGCCGGGTTCCAATCCCAGAGCCCCATGTGGTCCCCTGACACTTGCCAGGAGTGATCCCAGAGCACAGTGCCAGCAGTAAGCACTACTGGGTGTGACCCCCAAACCAAACCAAATCAAACCAAACCAAACCAAACCAAACCAAACCAAACCAAACCCAAAACTGGTTGTGATTACTGGGCAGGTTTAGCAGCCAGCAACGTCTGCTGTTTGTGTTTCTTGAAAGGTTGATTATAGAGGCTGGGGTTGTAGCACAGCTGGGTAGAGCTCGTGCAGATTGGACAGTCCCTCAGCTGAACACTGCCTGCATGTAACATGAATGAAATCACTCCTTCCATACGTCGCATGTTGTTTAATGTTTCCTCCTAGAGGACCGGTGGTCAAAGAGAGGGCGAGTGCAAGGCACAGTCCTGTCGAAAATTCAAATGATGATGAGAATTATTTGCCTTCTGCTGGTCTTGATCGAATCAGAGAGCTGCACTCAGCTCATCAAAATTCTGACACAGCACTTCGAAGTGTCTCTCGAACTTCAAAAACCAATATTAAGAAGGGGAAAATGCATTTCAGTGGGGCTTTTCATTTGTTGGAAATAAATGTTATTCATGGAGGTTTTATTTGCAAAGAGATGTTTGGAGGTAGCAGCCTGAAACCTCCTCTCCTGATCTTATTTAGTGTGGGGGGGGGAGGAATAAGAACGGTTTAATTTTTAAAGTGCAGAAATGTAGTAATTTCAGGTGTCGGGCCATCAAAGCAGTTTTTGATGCTGTGCTGTCTAGTTAAGATTTAATCTGCATTTGAATACACATTTGGGCTTCCAACCAAACATGCTGGATGTTTTTTTGAATTCCAAAGCAGATTCCATAGTCAATTTTACTGTGAAATGACAGAAAATGTGGCTATGAAGGAGAGCCCAGTCTTCTGGGCCACTCTGGGAGTTTTTCTCCTTTGCCAATCTGCTTTTCTCCTCTGGAGAATAGGTTTATGAAGACTACACCACTGTTTGCGTAATGGTGTGCGTGTGTGTGTGTGAGTGTGTGTGTGTGCCTTTCCTTGGAAGGCAACCACATTATTTATTTCACTAACATTTTTTTTCCTCCTCCCATTCCCTCTGTTGGTGTAGTTAGTGCAATGACCGGGGTGACATACACGTCTGCTTGTGAGACTCGCAGGTTTGGTTGTGGTTGGACTCTGCACCAGTGGCTGGCACCAGGGATAGGACTTAAGGCCTCATGCTTGCCAGGCAGGTGCCTGGCCACTGACTCATCTGCCCTGGGCTCAGGATTGGTCCATACTCCATGAAACCAACTGCATCACCCCTCCGCAACTACCTGGTGCCCAAAGCGGTAACCTATCATGCTATTTCTTTTCCAGAACTGACTTAAGTCTTTTCAGAACTTTTCAGCACTTACCTGAATCTGATATTTCTTTTCTCTGCCACCCTTAAAATGTGAGGTCTGGGAGAGTGAAAGGGGAATCCCTTCTGGTTCACCTGTGCCTCTTTCGTGTTTAAAATAGCTGGATAATGTGATGCATGCTCCATACGTGTGTAACAATATATGCTCAGTAGATGCATGTTAAATGAATGCTGGGTGCCTTCTCTTTGCCCTGTTAACTGGCGGTGAGGACCATCTCTCTAGTTCTTAGTTTCTCCACAGAAACACATTCGTCTGGATAAGCAGTGGACAGACTTTAGCCCGTGACCCAGTCTGGCCCAATCTGGCCCATTGCCTGATTTTGTGCATAAAACCTTATTTATGTGATCAGATAGCCAGGCTTGTTCGATCACCTGCTGTTGATGGCTATCACTGTACAATGGAATGGTTGCAGAGGTGAAAATAGTTTATTTGGGGCCGTTAAAGAAGTCTGCTTATTTCTGACTGAACCCCAATCTTTGCACTTCTGTCGCTCCGCTCTAACCTTCTGTAGAGCACCCACACAGTATTCACTGCTCCGTGTAATAAAAATTAGCCAGATTTTCCAGAAATTTTGGGAAGGTTTATAGTAGGACATGAATTGATTTTGGCAGAGAAGTTCAGGCTAATGGTGCACTCATTTCTGTTCCTTGAAACCTTCCTCCTCAGAGAATTTCAGCACGACATGATAAACTTTTTGCCATCATCTCGAGGACTGCCAGCACTTTTTCTTGCTACCAGCAACTTCAGATCCCAGAACAGGGCTGCCCTTGCTCTGCAGGGAGAGAATCCAGGCTTTGGCACCCGTGAATGTGTCCCGCGGGTATTGCCCCAGCTTCAGTGTCACAAAACATCAGCTGAGAACTGGAGGTGGAGAAGGAGGGCGGCAGGTTCCTTATTTCTCTGCGGAGTCTCTTCCCTTTTTAAGCTCCCTGCCCACACAGTCCCACAAAACCCTGTGGCAGGAGGGAGGCAGAGCAGGATCCTGGGAAGGGCTCGGCTTTGGGGGGATTTTAGTTCCTGTTCTATCTCTGTCTCTTAGCAGTTACCCAGTTTGAGGCTAGTCACACAACCTCCACATGACTCAGTATCCTTCCCTATGAGGGTGGTCACTTCATAGGCATTCTTTGGAGCACCTGGAGCACTTCGCAGACATTTTGCTAGGTCCAGGGAGGTACAACAGTCAAGGACCTTCTGTTCTACTGGGGGGAGCACACAAAGAAGCAAGTATTTAGTATAATGGTGAGTGGCCTGTAGGAAAAGGAAGTAGCAGATGGACACAGGAGTAGAAGGACACAGTTATGTTTAATAGGACAATGAACAAAACTTCTTTTGGAGGTGATGTTTGAGTAAGCCTTGAAGGAAGTGAGGGAGAGACACAGGAATATCCAGGGAGAGTATTCCCAGTCACAGAGGGAGTGCACGCACAGGCCCTGAAACGGCTGTTATTCAACTAAGAGCAAGCTCAGGGGATTTGAGCTGAGGGAGGGGGAGAGGAGGGAGGCTGGACCACGGGTGGAGAAGAGGCTGGGGCTCCACTCACTCTGGGGGAGACCCTGGGGGTCCTCTCAAAAGAGAAGGAGGAAGGGGATTCCAACAAAGACGTGCCGCCTTCTGACTTCTGTTTAACAACAGTCCAGCCTGTTGTGTGGAGAGCAGTTAATGTGCTGTTGTGGGGCTGGAGCGATAGCACAGCAGGTAGGGCATTTGCTTTGCATGTTGCTGACCCTGGTTCAATCCCCAGCAACCCATATGTTCCCTCAAGCACCGCCAGAAGTAATTCCTGAGTGCAGAGCTGAGAGTAACCCCTGTGCATTGCCAGGTGTAACCCAAAAAGCAACAACAACAACAACAACAACAACAACAACAACAACAACAAAAATGCTGTTGTGAGCTGTTGGGAATGCTGTTCATTCTCAAGTCTAGAGACTGTTTCCGGGAGGTACCAGTAGTGGGACAGTATGAGGGGAGTTGGGGGAACTCGGCTTGCTGAAGTGGGGGTAGGTGCAGAGGGTCCCCTCTCCCCAGCTGGTCAGGGTGAGGAGGAGTCATGGGGAGGGGGAAGGGAGTCTGCTCTCTGCCTCTCCTCCCCACCCCCCTTCCCCCCATGTGTCTCTAGTTCTTTTCCTTGTCAGCGGCAATTAGAGGCTCTCAGACTGGGCGGGATGCTTTGCCATGTTTGAAATTGGATCATAGAAATGAGAGATGATTAAAAGTGCCTTTGAAGACCAAACATCATTATGCCTCTCAGATAGGCTCTCTGGAAAGCTTTCTGCACGAGGCTCTGTGGGGAGGTGCTGAGTAGCCTTGGCAGCACCCTGGCCCGGGAGTGGAGGTGGTGGGGGCTGGTTCTCCAGTCCCAGAAAGACCTCAGGAGTGTCCGAGCAGGTGGTGGTGTTCAGACAGTTCTGTGGGAGTCAACCCTTCACAGCGTGGGAACCCGCCATCCCACATGTAACTCAGGCCACAAACTCTTTAAGGAACCCACCTCCAGTGCGGTCAGCTGGATCACCCCCGGGTTCAGGGAGGTCCTCCTCCCCAGCAGGGGTTGACCTGCTTTGGCTTCCCACCTCTTCCTGAGGGGTCCTTCAGGGTCTGGTGTCAGAGCCCCAGATCCTGTGGGCTGGACTCTCTGTCCCTGTGGTTCCGTGGGCACGGGTGTGGACACTGATGGCCCCGATTGGAGGGGTTTCTCTTTATGGGAGACTTTGGTGCTAAAATTGGGCTGCTCCCAGGGAAAAATTCATGGTCACTCAAGAGGACTGACTAGACAAGGGTCATTGAGAGAGAAGAAAGGGTCTTGTCATTTTCACAAGCACTTTATTGAGAAGTCATCACAGGCAGTGCCTCTGCCCCATTGGAAGCACTCAGGCCAGAGTCAGAGTGGCCGTGAGGGTCAGGCGCTGACCTTGCATGCGTTTGAGCCTTGTTCCACCCCCAGCATCGCATATGGTCCCCTGCACACTGCCAGGAGTAGCCACTGAGCACAGACCCAGGAGTAGCTCCTGAACAGAGCTGGGTGTGGCCCCACATCCAGAAAAAGGAAGTAGACTGCTTGGGGGAGGGGGTTGTTTGCCAGGTTGTTCAACTACCATTGCAATACATTTTTGAATGTTTTAATTCCCCCATCCCAAGAAGTCACAGACAGCTGTCACCCCCATTTCTGACCATAGCTTCTTCTCCCTCTCTCCCTCCCTGCATGGACAACTGTTAATCTACTTTCTGTCCTACAGAGCTACAGATTCTGGCTACTTCACAGCACATGTGGCCTTTAAACATTGCCGATCCTTCCCTTTTCATTGATGAATACTATCCCACAGTGTGGAAACATCCATCTATTTATCTACTGAACAGCTGCTGAACGTGCAGGTTGCTTCTTCTACTTTGGTTTATTGGGAATAATGTTGCTATGAAAACTCATTTGCGAATGTTTGTTTGGATGTGTTTTTTCTGTAGTGACTAACCAGAAGTGGGACGGCTGGGTCATATGGTAGCTCCCTGTTTAATTAGTTGAGGATGATCAGACTGTTTCCTCAGCAGCATTTTACATTTTCTCAGTGGGGAAGAAGAGTTCCCAGAGATCTGCATTCACACCTGCACTTACTTTTCTAAAAAATGTCTTCTTAAATTATAGCCATCCTAGTGAGTGTGAGGTGACTGTGATTTGCTTTTTTCCTGGTGGCTAATAACTGGAATCCGTGTTTCATCTCCGTGTGTATATCAACTGTTGGCACATGAATGGGGACAAAATTGCTGCTAAAGTCTGAGACCAAATCTCGCTGGAGCAGGAGGAGTTAGTGGATTCAGACTGAGTGGAAACTTTGATGAAACTTTGATGGCTTTGCAAGGGTCTTCTTCTCTACATGGGACAGGTTTGTCATCCAGTGACCCTGTGCTTTGATGCCAAACAGATAGGGGCTCCAATCTCCGTGCTCAGTTTTTTTCATTTCGTTTGGGGTGAAAAAGCAAAAAAACAAAAACAAAAACAAAAACAAAAAACCACAGAGTTTAGAGACTGGAGGAAGGAGAAGAGTCAGATTGTGAGGACCTGAGGAATAGATCATGTTAGGTGGTATCAGAAGTGATTCTGTCGGTAGGGAGACTCTGTGTGAGCTGAGGGCTTTAAAACTTGCCCTTGGCACCCCCAGTGGGTGCAGGAATGAAGGTCACATGTGCTGGAGACTGGGCAGAGCAGGGAGGGGGAAAGGACGAAGGAAGGGAGATGCTTCTGGAAACTGACTCTCCAGATTCTGAAAGTCATGAAGGTCTTTGCAATTCTGATCAAACACAAAGACCTTTCCCCCAGAAATAAAGTGCTGAAAATGCACACGTAGGTCCAAAGTTGTCAGATCTTATGGTGGTCTCTGTCCTTCTCTGGGCCTTGCTCCTCTCCTGCTGGTGATCGCCAGCAAACACACTTTTCCTCTCTGAGTCTGGTTTTACTTTTCTAGTCAGTAATACGGCCAGAGCCAGAGAGATGCTGCTGCCCATATGGCAGCTGTGTGTGGCTAACCGGGTTCAAGTCCCTTTATACTGTCCTCCAGGGCCTCCGGGAGAGATTCCTGAGCTCAGAGCCAGGAGTAAGTTCTGAGCACAGTTGGGCATGACACACAAACCGACAACCAACGAAGTAAAGAGGCTACACCAGTCTCTTTTAAGGTTGTATCTCTCATAGCCCTGGATATTTGGGAAGAGCTGGGATGTGAGTCAGTGTGTAACATGAGCCTGATGTTGTCAGAGACTGAACCTTGGGGGCTGGTTTGTCTGCCCTGTGATTTTTATTGAATGTATGTGAAGGGAAAAAAGTGCAAAATCCATTTCCCACTTTATGAATAATACATCAGACAGAGGCAACCTGGAGAATTATCACCTGCTCTCTGGTTTCACATTTGTTTATATGTTTTTCAAGAGTCTGAATTATATCAGGACTCAGTTTCAAGCCCTTGGCTTTCCACATTTGGTTTGGTTTATGGTCATTATGTCCCTCACACGCAATTGTTCTCAGCACACTTTGGGGATCCCTGCTGTATCTGCAGGTTGGGAAGCTTGAGATTCTCCCAGGGGCTCAGACATTCATTTCTGCCAAGGGTGGGGTTGGGGCCTGGGAAAGACAAGCAGAACCCTGACGGGAAATCCTTTAGTTCCCCCTCCCCCTTATCTGAGACTAACCAGAGAACACATGGCATCTGTAGGATCCCAGGATATTGCTGGGGGAGGGGGCGGCGGTGTGTACAGGTGAAAATAGCATAAATGGGGGTTCATGGCATGAGAATAGGGGCCAACCAGTAGGGCAGGGAGATTATAGGAAGGAAACAGGTCAGAAGGAGACCAGAATTGGAGATAAGTTGATGAACATAAAAATTGTTGTATGTAAAACTTGATACCTTCTAAAATTGTAAGGATGGATTAGCTATTGTATTATTATTTTGCCACTTCAGGGGTAATAGCAGCCCTCAGGTCTACACTATACGGTGGCAGGGAGACCATGAGCTGTCAGCAATTGAACCCAGGGCCGAGAGCATGCCAGGCAAGCACCCCTGTCCTTTGAGTTCTCCCTGGGCTGGATGAGGCCTCTAGCAGTCCCCCGGACCAATAGTTTATTCTAGAAGGGGCTTCGCTCCAAGCTCATCTTTGTTATATAGAGACAGAAATTCTCAGGATGGGGAGATAACTCAAAGGGCTGAATCCCAGGCTTGATTCCAGGTACTGCATGGTTCCTCGAGAACTGCTGGGACCCAAACCAGGTGTGTGGACCTTGGCGGCCAGCTTACACCCATTCCCCACCCTGAAATCCAGCCCTCCACCCAAAGGGAAGCTCCATATCCCAGCATTTCTCCCAGGAATTGCCATTCCTGCCAAACATCGCCCCCAATGTGCTGATCTAACTTCTCAAACTAGGTGTGTGGACCTCCCATCGGCCAGCTTACTCCCATCTTCCAGCCTGAAACCCAGCGCCCCCCACCAAGGGAAGCCTCGACTCCCAACATCGTCCCCGGATACACCCCTCATAACATACCTTTAAAATCTCTAACCCCAAAAGTTACTTCACTTACACCCTACATTAGAGTTAACCCAGGCCTTACATTTCTTTACCTCTCCATAATCCATGGTTACACACAAAGACAGGGCCACAAAACTCCATAACCTATGGTTACACACAACTGCAGGGCCAAAACATATAAGAACACACAAAGACTGCCCAACTGCAGGGCCAAAACATATAAGAACACACAGGATAAAAACTACAAAAAAAAACCAAAACAATAACTACAAAACACAAAGGTCACAATAGTAGAACAACACAGAAACTCGCCAGTCTTAGTGAGTAAAGTTGCTTGCCCGAGTACTGCTGGGAACAGTTAGTTGGGGTAGCCCCTGGGGATCACTCAGTGTGGGACCCTCTCAAGAAAATCTCCCAAAATACAAAATGATAATGATTCTTCAAACAAATCATTCACTTAATCACTTAACTTCCCGTTAGTCGTCGATTTGCTCGAGCGGGCCCCAGTAACGTCTCCATTTGTCCCTGTC
>JAOXYA010491616.1:0-15300 GCA_028565675.1 Sorex palustris | reverse complement strand
TCACACCTGGCGATGCTCAGGGGTTACTCCTGGCTCTGCACTCAGGAATTACTCCTGGCAGTGCTTGGGGGACCATACAGGATGCTGGGAATCGAACCCAGGTCAGCTGCGTGCAAGGCAAACGCCCTACCCGCTGTACTATCGCTCCAGCCCCCCAACAAAAAGTAACTGAAAAAGCTAAATAATAATAATAAATATTATGCTCCGGTGTCCTTCGTGCCAGCTCGCAACACCCCCTGTGCGCACCCACAGAGGGGCTCGTAAGCAAGATTTTGCACCCAGATAGGGGAAGGGCCCAGAACCCACCGGGCCTGGGGTTCTGGGAAAACGTCCTTGTGGATCTGCATCATGAGGTCCCCGCCGGGCGCAAACTCGGTCACAAAGCAGGCGTGGCCGGGGGTCTGGAAGCAGGCCAGGAGGGAGAGCAAGAACGGGTGCCCCGCGCGGCCCACGGCCTCCAGGATGCGCTTCTCGCTGTACAGGCTACAGGGGAGCCAAAGCTGTCACGGGAAGGAAACCCCCACCGCCCCCCCGAGTAGCCCCCGGATGGCGGGGGTCCGTAGGACAGGCCAGACCCCGGCATCGCATCCTCAGGTCCTGCCAGAGAATCCCTTGGAGGTTCCCAAGCAGGAGGCAGGAGGGTCGCACAGAGGCGCCCCCCGGCCCCACCACCTTCACCCACACCCCACAGATGTGGACAGTGAGGTACAGCCGAGGGCAGATCCCCTATCCCAGGGCTCAGGAGAAGCCGGGCTGGCGGGGCCCCTCTCCGAGCGCCCGATTCTGTACCTCTCAACTTCGTCCCGACTCAGCACCTCCTGTTTCTTCAGCGCCTTGATGGCGTAATACTTCCCTGTTGCCTTGAACTGGACCAGGAGCACCTGCGGGCAAAGAGCAGCGGGCGTTGGGGGGCCCAGGCATGACGCGGGGGGCGGGGGCCAGAGGGTCGGGCTTGACACAGGGCACTGCATCCCCCCACGCTACCTTCCCAAAGTGTCCGCGGCCCAGCATGGCCACGCAGCGGAAGTCCTGAAGCCGCGGAGCTTTCCTATAGGGAAGAGAGGGGCCGTCACCCTGAGGGTCACCCACCTTCCATGTCCCACCAGGGCTGCAGGAAGCGCCCAACGACAGGTTCTGGGTTTTAGGTTGTTTCTTTTTTTTTTCCCTTTTTGGGTCACACCTGGCGATGCTCAGGGGTTACTCCTGGCTCTGCACTCAGGAACCTCTCCTGGTGGTGCTCAGGGGACCATATGGGATGCTGGGAATCGAACCCGTCTTTTTTGTATTTTTGTTTTTGGCTTCGTTTTTTTTTCGTATTTGTTTTTGGGGACCTCAGCCAGTGATGCTCAGGGTTATTCCTGCCTCTGCACTGAGGACTCACTCCTGGCAGTGCCTGGGGGGAGAGGGGATCATATATGGTGCCAGGGATTGAACCCGGGCAAATCCACTGCATGCTGTATGGTTTTGGTTTTCTTGTAGTTGATCTTTGTGGGTTTTTTGGTTTTCTTTTATTTTTCGGATCACATCTCAGTGCTTGGGCTGGAGCGATAGCACAGCAGTACGGCATTTGCCTTGCACACGGCCGACCCAGCCAATCCAGGTTCGAGTCCTATGCCCCTCTCGGAGTGTCCGGCAAGCTACCGAGAGTATCTTGGCCGCACGACAAAGCCTGGCCAGCTATCCATGACATATTCGATATGCCAAACACAGTAACAACAAGTCCCACAATGGAGACGTTACTGGGCCCGCTCGAGCAAATCAATAAACGGGAGGTCAGTGACAGTGACCTCAATGCTCAGGGCTGACTCCAGGTTCTGCACTCAGGACGCACTCCTGGCAGTGCTCGGGGTGGGGGTCATAAGGGGTGCTGGGGATTGAACCCGGACTGGCCGTGTGCAACGCTGAAACCCTCCCTGCTGTCCTACCGCTCTGGTCACAACAAACAGGTTCTATAGGAGAGAGCACACCCAGGAGAGGGAAGAAGGACACAGGGACACAAGAAACAGGGACGAAAGTCTCACACCCAGGGTGGGGGCACTCACCTGGAGCCGGAAGCGGGGGGACGCTGCCCAGGCCGGGACCTGGCCTCCATGTGGGGCCTCTTGGTGCGCTGTGAGGATAGGGGTGGAGGCCAGATTGGGGGCTGCCTCCCCCTGTGCCTCCAGCCCCGACCACCCCCCCCCCGCTCAGTACCCCCCACTCACCGGGGTCTCCTCCAGGGTGGACTCCCTGGGCAGGTAAAGTCGTGGGGGCTTCGGCGGGGGCCTGAGCCCCTCTTCTCCCACGGGGGGCTGCTTGGCCGGGGAGCCACTGTGGGCGAGACTCAGGGTCGGGAAAGGCAGATGGAGCCACTGGGGGTTGGATGTGTGGCCCAGGGCAGGGCCCAAGCGGGTGGATTCTCCTCACCTGGGAGGCGTGGGGTCCGGAGCCCCCAGGCGTGCGGCTGGGGCTCGGGGGCACCCTTTGGGGGGGCTGATAGTGCTGGGGCCGCTGCAGGGAGGCAGCAAGGTCATGACCAGGCGCCCCCAGGCTGCCATGCTGAGGTTCATCTGGGAGGCCCTGGCGAAGTCCCGACCTGGGCCAAAGTGAGACTCAGTGCGAGGCCCTGGTGGCAACTGCCCCGAGCCTGGCCCCACGCCCCACCACCCCAGCCCCCTGCCCTGCTCCCTACACACCTCTCCGTTTGGAGAAAATGCGCTTTTGCCTCTGCAGCCGGGGTGTCCTCTCGATAACAGGATCACAGAAGTTCACCTGAGGGGGGGGGGGGTGTGGGGGGTGAGGATCAGCCTCTCCCGTCCCACCTGCTTCCTGCAGGCATGCAGAAACCCCCACAACCCTCCCCTCCGGCCCCAGCACCAACAGAGGCCCAAGCTGATGGGGCTCGAGCCACCTCCCCGGGACCCATGGGGAAACTGAGGCCAGAGTCTGGACAGGGTGGGTGCCCTGTGTGCAGGGAGGGGAATCCTGCTTGGTTAGGGGGGCCTTGGGCTTGGGGGTCTCCTGCAGCGGTGCTGAGGCTTCTTCCCCCTGCTCAGTGCTGGGGACTCCCCTCCTGGTGTGGCGGGGATTGAGCCATGGGGCCTGTCTCGGACCCGGAACCCCGCACTCCCCGAGCATGCCAGGGCTAGGGAGCAGGTTAGAGGCGCACCCAGAGGAAGACCCAGCCCTGCGGCAGGAGGTTGAGGCTGAGGTGGTGGCAGCCGTTGTCCAGGAAGTCCTCCAGCCGCAGGAAGGTCAGGCCACACAGCTGCCGCCAGTCCCGCCAGCGCACCCCGATCTCCAGCTCCCGGGCCTGCGGGGGAGGGGGATGCGTGAGCGCAGGTCCCAGGCCGTCGGCTGCCACCGTGGGGACACCCGGGGACAGCTCACCCGCTCCAGGGGCACGGTGAAGGTCTGCTCCCAGGCCTTCCTGCACATGCGCCCCCAGCCCGTCTGGCCCACGACGCGATTGTCCACCTTCAGCATGGCCTGCACCTCGCCTGCAGGCCAGAGCTGGCGTCAGGGGACAGGAGAATGGCCGGACCCCGTGCCCAGACAGCCCCGACTTACAAGAAAGCTCCTTCTGGCCACGAGGCTGCTTGGCCCGGCCCCGAAGCCAGCCAGGGGAGGGACTCCCGGCCAGAGCGGCCACCGGGGACCGTCCGGGGACATCGCTCAGCAAATGCTCACAGCCCAGCAGATGCACCCGCAGCGTGCCTGGGGGTGACAGGAGATGTGTCAGGGACAGTCGCCCGCTGTCCCCATCACCTGGGCCCCCGCAGGGATGCCCTCCCCAGAGGCCAGAGGCCACCGCCTGTGTTAGCGTTGGGGGCCATCTGCCCTCAGAAGCTTCTGTGTGCTGGGCGAGGCTGTCCTGTCCTCCTCCCTGTGGCCTCAGGTGGCCCATGTTCAGCTACTCTGAGCCCCTCTGCCCACCAGGTGAGTTCATCTTGAGACTCAAGTTCATCCCTCAAAGTCTCTGTCCCCCCCACCCCCAATTCAGAAAGACTCTAGAAGCTTCTGAGGTCATAAACTTAGCCTGAGAGCACTGTTTTGGGAGTTCAGGCTCTCGGGTGACACACGAGTCTTCCAGACCCAAGGAGATGACCATAAGAGGACCAGGTCCAGGAATCACTGTGTATAGGGGCTGGAGTGATAGCAAGGCAGGGAGGGTGCTGGCCTCGCACATGGCTGACCTGAGTTCGATCCCCAGCACTCCATATGGCCCCTGTTCACCACCAGGAGTAATTCCTGAGGGCAGAGCTAGCAGTAACCCCTGAGCATTGCCGGGTGTGGCCACAAAACAAAATCATTGTCACTGTCACTGTCCTCCCGTTGTTCATCAATTTTCTCGAGCAGGCCCAGTAATGTCTCCATTGTGACACTTGTGACTGTGTTTGGCATATCGAATACGTCACGGGGAGCTTGCCAGGCTTTGCCATGTGAGTGAGATACTCTCGGTAGCTTGCCGGGCTCTCCGAGAGGAGCGGAGGAATTAAATCCGGATCAGCCGGGCTGGCTGCTCACAAGGCAAACGCCCTACCACTGTGCTCCAGCCCACAAAACAAAATAAAAGTTAAAAAAAAAAAAAAGAATTGTGGTGTATAGGTTGAAAACAAGGCTAGCCGCAAGTGGCTGAATTTTAGATGGCCGACTTCTCCAACTTGTCAACTTGGCCAATATTCATGGGCCCTTCAAGGCCAAGCTCAACACCACCTCCCCCAAGGCCATCCCTGGATTCCCCGAGGCGGCTCCAGGCCCTGCACTTCCCCCTCTCAGCTCTGCCCCCAGTGGGCTGAGGCCTGTATGCCCCCCACCCACCACCCCACCTCTGAGAAGGACACTCTGGGCCTCCTTCAGCAATAGTTTTGGAGCTGGAGTGAGAGCACAGTCGGGAGGGCATTCACCTTGCACGCAGCCAACCTGGGTTCTCCCCTCCGCATCCCATATGGTCCCCTGAGCACTGCCAGGAGAGATCCCTGAGCACAGAGCAGGAGTAAGCCCTGAGCACTGCTGGGTGTGGGTGTGGTCCAAAAACAACAATAAGGAAAAGGTGAGAAAGAAAAAGCTTAGGTCTAGAGCTCTGATTCAGCCCTGGCACCAAGCACCAGCACCAAGGGCAACATCAGGGGGTGGCCCCCAAACTGAAGTAACACCCCCTCCTTGGCATCCTCATCGCCCTGGCTTCCTGGATAAGCACCTGCATGCATTCACAGACGACCCCATTTTACAGGCAGAGAAACTGAGGCTACAAGAGACATTTTAGGTACCCAGGAGGCTGCAGCCAGAGCAGAAGCTTCTCTGGTGGGGCTGAGCCATAGCACAGCAGGTAGGGCATTTGCCTTGCACGCAGCTGACCTGGGTTCGATTCCCAGCATCCCATAGGGTCCCCCTGAGCACTGCCAGGAGTAATTCCTGAATGCAAAGCCAGGAGGAACACATGAGCATCGCCAGGGATGACCCAAAAAGCAAAAGCAAAAAAAAAAAAAAAAAAAAAAGAAGAAGAAGCTTCTCCCATGTTCTACCCTGTGTTTCGGGGTGCATGCGACCCGGCTCTGCAGTGGGGGAGAGAGCGGGGGATTCCTAGCTACCTGTCATGGCAGTGGGCTTTATGAGTGTCCCAGAAGGCTGGGGGTTCCCAGACGCAGGGGTCCGCAGCTCCTGGGCCACTTTGGCCCGTAGAGGGTGGGCAGGGGGCAGCATGTCCAGCAGCCGGTCCAGGGCCAGATGCAGAAGGTCCAGTTTCTGGGAGGACTCCTGAAGCTGGGCCTGAGCCTGCAGGGGCAAGGGTGGGGGCGTAGGGCGCTGGGAGGGGGCTGAGGGCTCTGATAGGGGCGTGGGGTGCCAGGAGGGGCCGAGGGCGCCGGGAGGGGGCTGAGGGCAGCAGCTCAGGACACCTAGAAACCCTCCGAGAGGTTCATGGTCCACGGTCCTAGTTCCTAGTGCACCCCCACGGCAGGGATGGGCTGTGTCCTCTGACCTCGGCCAGCGCCTTCCGGTCCTGCGGGCGCCGCCCCCCGAGCAGTTTCACCACATTCTTGGCCCCCTCGGCCACAGCAGCCTCCACGTGCCGGCGGTACCGAAGCTCCTCCACGCGCAGCTCCAGCCCTGGGAGGGGGGTGTCCGGGGAGGGCCTGAGCCGGCCCACCCCCCTCCACCCCACCATCGCTCTGCTCCCCCTCATCCCACCTGGCTCCTGGGATCCGGGCGCCTGCAGGTGGCTGATCTTCATCCTCAGCAGAGTCACCTTGAGCTGGCTGTCTCGCAGCATCTGCTGGACGGCGGCCAGGAGCTTCTTCTCCTATGCGGGGACAACACAGGCCCCGTCGGAGCAGGGAAACACCAGAGCCTCCCTCAATGGACCAGGCCTCCACTATCAGACCCACAGGGAGCCGGTTACCACTGGCTTTCTTGTTATGCTAGATCTAGGGCAGTCTCCCCCCTACCAGGGCTACGCCCCCCACCTCGTTGGGAGCTGGGCCTCGGCCTGGGCTCCCTCACAGATGGTGCAGTGCCTTCCTGCAGGCCCAGGGCTGTGCAGGGCTCCCCACGAGGTTCGCATGTGTCAACCCTAGTAGGCTCAGGGTTGACACTGAGAGGCTGGAGCCACAGTACCTCGGGGAGGGTGCTTGCCTTGCATGTGGCCAACCCGGGTTCGACCCCCAGTATCCCACATGATTCCCCCCTGCGAGCACCGCCAGGGGTAATTCCTGAGTGCAGGGCCAGGAGTAACTCCTGAGCACCACCAGGTGTGGCCCAAAAAAGCAAAACCCGAAGAAAACCATCACTGTACCTAAGGTCCATGCCAGGCTGGCCTAACTAGTGCCCGGGGCTGTTATAGCACTTGCAGGTGTGAGGCTGTGGGGTCAATCCCCACCCACTTCCAAAGAAAAAAGAAAGACAAAAAGGGAAGAGGGAGGGGGCGGGACAGCATCTCCCCAGCACCCTGAGCACCCAATCGCTCCCGTCCGCCCACGCGGCCTACCTTGGGGGTGCTGCTGGCGTAAGTGTGGGTCATGTTCTTGGCCCCCTGCTCCACCTGCAATTCGATCTGCAGCTGTCTCTGCAGCGCCTCCAGGAGCCGGGCCCTCGGCTGCTCGGGGGGCGTCAGGTGCCCCGAGACCTCGGGTTCTGCACACACACAGCACGGGGCCCATGAGCACCCGCCTCAGAAGCCCCACTCTACTGGCCGCGCCGGGCTGCCTAAGGGGTCTGAGAGGCAGGGCAGGCCCCGCGTGCCCCCTCACCGGCTGGGCTGGGCTCGGGCATCAGGACACTGGCATGCAGTCCCTGAAGCTCCTGCTGCAGCTGCTCCAGCCGCTGGTTAGAGACCCGTAGGAGCTGTTGCACGTGGCCCAGCTGGCGGCGGTCGGTGGCCACCCGCCGCAAGTTCTCCACACCCTCCTTGATCTTCAGCTCCTTCTGGATGGCCCGGCGGATCACCTCCTTCTCGTCCTTAGGGGGCCGCTGCCGCCCACCAGGCTGTGGATAAGAGCAAAGTCAGTGGGGGGACCCGCACACATAGGGCACAAGAACTGGGTGGAGGGTGGTCGGAGCGATAGCACAGCCGGGAGGGCATTTGCCTTGCCGGCGGCCGACCTGGGTTCAATCCCCCGGCATCCCATATGGTCCCCCAAGCACCGCCAGGACTGTGATTCCTGAGTGCAGAGCCAGGAGTAACCCCTGAGCATCGCTGGGTGTGACCCAAAAAGCAAAAAAAGATTAAACAAGAACCTAATGGAGGCCCATGGCGGTGTGGCCACCGGAGTGGGTGTCTGTCCCCAGGGTGTGCTGCCGGCCGGGGTCTGCAGGGGTCTGCAGGAGCTCGGTCTGGGGCCGGCGGCACAGCATTGGTCAGGCAGGTGT
Source organism: Sorex palustris (assembly GCA_028565675.1). Classification (NCBI taxonomy): domain Eukaryota; kingdom Metazoa; phylum Chordata; class Mammalia; order Eulipotyphla; family Soricidae; genus Sorex; species Sorex palustris. Next base: position 7,455 of record JAOXYA010491616.1, on the reverse strand, counting down.
GAGGACCTGAGTTCAATCCCACACACTGCCAGGTGGAACCCTGAGGTCCCTGAGCACTGTCAGGTGCGGCACCATCAGCAAAAGAAATGAGGGCCAGGGAGATGGCTTAAGGCCCGACAGGTGAAGCCCTGGTTCAAACCCTGAGCACTGAGCCAGTAGCAAGCAGCCCGCCAAGCACTGCTGGGTGGGTGTGGCCCCCCCAACTGAAAAACCCAACAAGAGACTGTCCTGTCCAACCTCAGGGAGTAGGAGTGCTGGGCACCCCATCTGTAGGCGAGGAAACCGAGGTTCTGAGAGGTAAAGAAACCCGCCCAACGGAGCCGAGGTAGCCTCCCAGAAACACTTGGTGGAAGAGAAGTGGAGGGACCAGGCTAAATCTCAGGTATGGAAAGAGACTGGGAGTAGGGCGGGGGCCAGCAGGGTGGGCAAAGCCGAGAGGGGAAGGGGGGCTGGGATTTGGGGGTGTGAAGGGAGGGGCGGGGAGGCCGCTCGTTCCTGGGAGGATGGAGACTCTCAGCACTCGGACCTCGGTGCAGGTTGGAGAAAAGGAAGAGCAAAAGTTTCCACTGCAGAGTCTACAGCGGCCAAAGCTGACATCAGCCCCGGATGGCCCGGGTCACCCCTGACCCTCCGGGTCTGCTGGGGTCTGGGCAGGCCCCCACCTTACCTGTCTGCTTTCCATGTCCTGAGCCCCACGGCAGGGGTGGCTGCGCCCGACTCAGGGACCACCCCCCGCCCCACGCCCCACGCTGGCCTGCGCCCTGCGGGGGCAGGGGCGGGCCTCAGGAAATCCTTTGAGGGCCCAGGCGAGAGGACCAGAGCCAAGGCCCGAGCAAACAAAGATCCCTTGGAACCGGGGCCCGGCCCTGGGGTCCTGAGTCACCCGCGCCGCTGCGGGGCGGAGGTTCACAGGAAACTGGAAAAAGCGCACCAGGCCGGCGGGAGCGGGGAGTGGGGGGTGGGGAGCACCTCCGGAGGAAGAGGGGGGGCCAGCGCGCCGCGCTTTGGGGACCGGCTGGAGTGGCCGGAGTGGGGACGCCCCACGAGCCTCCCCGAGGGCACCTCGGCCTGGGGCGCTCCCGTCCGTCCTGCCCCCCGTGGGCTGGGTCCCTGCCATGTCCACGCCCCTCTTCTCCCTCCAGGCTCGGCTGCTGGGCGTGGACGGCCGCCGGGTGGGGGGGCGGATAAGGGGGGCCCCCCACCCCGCATTGCGCGGGGCTGCAGCCCGCCTCGCTGCCTCCCTCCCCGACCGCGGGCGGGGAGTCTCGGCCCGGCCGCGCGCACCCGTTGTCGGCTCTGGCGCCCCCAGCCTCGGGCACTTGAAGGAACGCTGCTGGGTGCACCCCAAGATTCCCGCGGGGGGCGCCGAGCTGCGTCCTCCCCTGGGGCGTCCAACGCTGCCCGCGAGCTGCGCGCGCGCCGGGAAGGGCCCCCGGCCCCCAGCTGCGCGCCCCGACCAGGCCTCGCCGGCGAACCCCTAACGGCTCGAGCGTCCCACCTGGAAGAACCGATTTGGGAAGGTGGGGGTGGGGCGGGGCACCCTGGGGTTCCCGCCTGCCGACTGAGACGCGCTTAGATGAAGGGCTGCCTGATGGGGGCTCCGTCGGGGGGCGGGGCGTGCGCGCCGCGCTCAGCAGCCGGGACCCGCGCCCGGACGGCGCCCCCCAGTCCCCCGACCCCCGGGCGCCTTCACCTGCCGCCGCGCCCCCGCCTGCATGCTCGGCCGCTCGCCCCGCCGCCGGGACTGTCCAACGCGGGACGGCGCGGGGCGCGGGGCGCGAGGCGGGCGCCCCCTCCCGGCCGCGTGGGACTGCGCGCGGGCCCCACGGGGAGCGCCGGCCCGCGCCCCGCGCCCCGCGCCCCGCGCCCGGACATTGACCGGAAGGCGCGATCCCGGGGCCCGGCCGGACAGCGCCGCCTGCCGGACCCCTCCCCCGGCCCGCCCCACCGGGCTCCCGCGCCGCCCGGGACCCCGAGAAAGGGAGGGAAACGGGCCGCCGGCCCGGCTCGGACTCACTCGAACACACGCGCGACGGCGCCCGGGTCCGAGTCGCAGGACGCGGACACCTCGCGGCCCCCGCTCGGCCCGACTGGCGCGTTCCGGTTCATCCGGACCCGCCGGGCCTCGGCCCTCCGGCCAGAACAAAAGATACATTTGCACCTTGACAAAAGGCATTTCCTGGGCCAGCCTCCTACCGGGAGGGAGGTGGATGCGGCGCCCGGGTCTGGCCGGACATGTGGCCTTGCTGGTCCGGGTCGAGGCCACCCGGTGCGGAGCGCAGGGGCTTGGTGGCGGCCCAAGGGGCTGGCCGGTGCTCTGACCCCTGCAAACCGAGCGAGCGCCCCGTGCACCAACCGCCTCCCTTTCCCTCCCGCTCAACTGGGAAAAAGTACAACTGAGAAGTCGTGGAGAATCCCACTTTGTCCTAAAAGGAGAAAACAACCAAGGGGAATGAACAATTCACAAGGCAACTTGGTTCCATGGTGACGTGCCGAGTTGTGAGACTTTTTATTGGGGGTGGGGGTGGGGGCACACCGGTGGTGCTCAGGGAGCACTCCCGGCAAGGTTGGGGGTTTCCGGGATGAAACCCAGGCGCCCCTACCCCCGCTGTGACTCTTTTATAAACACATCAGCCCTGTTGAGGGCTGGATAAAAACAAGGTCCGGGCACTCAGAGGTTCCCTGAAGTGGGATTATCCAGCTGCTCTGGCTGAACGTTAAACCTAATGTAAAATGAAAAGGGCTGTTTTGACTTTAGGTCAGAAAGGGTTGAGATTAAAACATGAATGGGCTGGTGAAGGCATCAGTGTTGAAACACTGTATCTGAAAGCCAATCACCAAATAACTTTGTGATTTCAAGGTGACTACAGAAAAGATTAAAAAAAAAAAAAAAGGGATCCAGGGACCCTGAACATAGTACAGAGAGCACTAGGGTTCTATCAGGAGTTAGCCCTGAGCAGAGCCAGGAGTAAACTCTGAGCAAAGCTGAGAGTGGCCCAACAGAATTTTTGCCGCTCAATCCCTGGCACCCCATATGGTCCTCTGATCTCGACAGGAGTGATCCCAAATCCAGGCGTCAGTACTGATTCAAGAACAAAAAAATAAAATGAAATATGAATGAAGGGCTGCATGGCTCAAAGGTCTGAGCATTTGAAAGCAGGAAGTGTAGGCTGAATTCCCATAGGGAGCTGAGGTGAAAATAACCCCTGAGCACTGCCGGGTGTAGCCCCAAAACATGAACTGGCTAAGCTGCCCCTTTGGGGAGGGAGGATATCTACTTGCCATCCTAATCACCAACCACACCTAGCAACAGGAAGTTGGGGGTTGGAGCTATAGCACAGCGGGTGGGACATTTGCCTTGCATGTGGCTGACCCGGGTTCAATTCCCAGCATCCCATAGGGTCCCCTGAGCACTGCCAGAAGTAATTCCTGAGTGCAGACCCAGAAATAACCCCTGAGCAATGTCGAGTGTGACCCAAAAAGCAAACAAACAAAAAAAAACCAGGAAGTTGAATTATGTGGATGAGCCAAAATTGGCTTTCTGGGTCTTGTAGCTTAGCACTTCCGGGTCTAAAGGTGGGTCACAAGACTGCATCCGCCTTTTCTAACGACCCCAGACAGGGCCAACCACAGTGAAACCAAGCCTGTGCTCAGGGATGCACGAGTCCACAGTCCATGGTCAGCGGGCAGGCAGTGCAAACCGGCTAGAGCTGACGGTTTGAAATTGCGACAAGAAGAATCTGAGCAGACTTGAAGCTTCCTAGCAACTAAAAAGGAAACACTTCCACTGAACACACTTTCCCTGTCCAGACTCTAAAGTGTTCTTACTATGAATTCGCCTTCACTGATAGCTTCGGGGGCACACGAGGGGGGGGAGGGAGGGAGGGGGAGCCTCCCCAGTGATGCTGGGGGTCAAACCAAAGGCTGTGTCTGCTAGGCATGTGCTTAGCCCCAGTGAGGCCATCACTTCAGCCCCTTGGCTAGTCTGAATATAAAGCATGTCAGCACTTCATGAGATTGGCACATCGACTGTCAGTTCCACTCTGGTATCACAGGTGGAGCAGATGCTTTCCATGTGCTGACCTGTCTGACCCCAGTACATGTTACCATGGCTCCCCCAAAGTCCCCATGGTTCTTCCTATGCACTATAGTTCTCTCCAGCAGACCTATTAAAGCTAAATGGCTTGGGCCAGAAGTAATGGTACATGTGGCCGAGCCGGGTTCGATCTCCGGCATCCCATATAGTCCCCTGAGCACCACCAGGCATGATTCCTGAGCGCAGAACCAGAAGTAGCCCTTGAGCCGGGTGACCAAAAAAAGAAAAAATAAATTTTTTTTTTTTTTTTGCTTTTTGGGTCACACCCGGCAATGCACAGGGGTTATTCCTGGCTCTGCACTCAGGAATAACTCCTGGCGGCACTCAGGGGACCATATGGGATGCTGGGAATCGAACACAGGTCGGCCGTGTGCAAGGCAAACACCCTACCTGCTGTGCTATTGCTCCAGCCCCAGAAAAAAAAAATCTTAATGGCTTTTTTTTTTTGCGGGGAGGAAGGGGGAAGAGGGCCACACAGCAGTGGGCCACACAGCAGTGCTCAGAGGACAATGTAGTCCCAGCAACTGGACAGGGTTCAACTGCAACGCAAGGTAAGCCCTGCACTACCACCCACCCCATACATTTTGTTTCTGTGAACTCTTAAAAGGAACAGTTACTACGGGGTGAGGGACCAAGGAAGAGAGGTCAAAGGGCTAGGCTTTTTTTTTTTTTTTTTTTGCTTTTTGGGTCACACTCGATGTTGCACAAGAATTACTCCTGGCTCATGCACTCAGGAATTACTCCTGGCACTGCTTGAGGGACCATATGGGATGCTGGGAATCGAACCTCGGTCGGCCGTGTGCAAGGCAAATGCCCTATCTGCTGTGCTATCACTCCAAGACCTAGCATTTTTGACATGTGGAAGACCTGGGCTGGAGCCCAGCTGATGACTCCCTGGGCCCCTCCAGAACTCCTAGAACTAACAAGGCCAAGGTCTCAAACCAAGCTCCCCAACCCACCCTTGGAAAACAGAGACTACAAGCTGGCCTTCTCAAACCTGAGCTCTCCCTTCCAACTGCCTCACTGGTCTATTTCTACTCTGGAGAACCTGTGTTCTCTCTCAACCATGCATTTTTCCCCCTATACCCTCACATATTTCTAAGCAATGTTAAATGAAAATTTGCTTCACAAGAGGAAAAAAAAAAAAAGAGGGACCAAAACGATAGATAGCGGCGAGGGCTTTCACCTGCATGTGGCTGACCTGAGTTCGATCCCCGGCATCCTGTATGGTCCTGAGCATCTCCAGGAGTAATTCTTGGGTGCAGGGCCAGGAGGAACCCCTGCAATATCAGAGTGTGACCCAAAAAAACCAAAAAAAGGAAAAAGAAAAATCCCAGGCCACATTCTCTATGCAGCAGCAATGAAGCTATTAAGCTACACTGGGAGACTGGGATGGGGTGCCCGCCTTGCCTCGAACATCAGTATGGCTGTCCTTGCCTCCTCCTATCCCCCAGCACCAGAAGAGATCTCAGAGAACTGCCAGAGCCATGCCCCAAAACAAAAGCCGGGGTGGGACATAGCTTTTGGTAATGCTTTCTTCCTAGAAACATCAAACTAGGAACTCCTAGGGGGCTGGAGTGATAGCACAGCGGTAGGGCATTTGCCTTGTGTGCAGTCTGGCCTTGCCAAGCCAGGTTTGATTCCTCTGTCCATGTAGTCCGGCAAGCTACAGAGAGGATCTCGCCTGCACGGCAAAGCCTGGCAAGCTACCTGTGATGTATTCGATATACCAGACACAGTAACAAGTCTCACAATAGAGACGTTACTGGACCCGCTCAAGCAAACAGATGAACAGGAGAATACTACAGTGCTACAGGAACTCCAAGCTCCTGACTGCAGTCTGGGCCAGCCTGAAGGGAGGGGTGCAGTGTGCATAGACCACAGCAGCCCTATTCTGCCGGCTAGCTATAGCACTTTGTACATGACCATATTCACAGAAAAACTTAGACTGACAGAGGGGCCAGCCAGCCAGCCAGGGTTCAACTTACATAAGACCTTGCAAGGTCAAATACCCCCCACGCACCTCATGGGCCCCCAAAACTGTCCCAAGAGTGAGCCCTGTCACTCCTTGAACACTACCATGTGTGCCCCAAAGCCAAACCAATTTTGACTATAACTGGTGCCACCAAAACTGCCAATCTGAATCCTAGAAAGCATGTTAAAGTATTACCCTTGTGAAATGAGATTTACTACTAGTTCTAGTGACTTAGGATTTCCAAGTTCTTTCAAGTGTTTAAAATAGAACCCATGAATCCCAAGTTATTTTGCCCATGACCGTGTATCTTAACATACAAACCTATTTATCTGAGCTACTGACAAGCCCTATCAGGTGGCCACCAGCAGAAAATCTAGAAGCCAAAAATAAAAAAAAACCCAAAAAAATACCCAAAAAAACAAAAGAAAATCTAGAAGCTAGCTTCTCTGAATTGGGAACCACCAAACTTAAACAAGGCGAATGACCCCAGTCAAAAATCTTCATGTTCCTTTATTGGACCAAGAGTCCTGGCCGCATACAGCGATGCTTTCACTAGACAGAGGCCGGCACAAAGCACGCCTACTCAGAAGACAGCTCCGCGTTACAACTTTGCCTACTGATGGGGTAATTCCGTTGAGTTTCATACATCAACAAAGTTTTTTGACCAGGCTGTTAATTCACCTCTGAAAAAGTGGCATTCTACTTAGCTACTATATTTTACAGCATTAAAAAGCCCATCTGCATTAGGCAACTTCTCCTTACTAACTCACTCTTTGCACATGGGCATTACAGCACCTCACTGAGCCTGATAGCTCTGCAGAGGTGATGCCAGAGCAGGGTGTAGAGGTGTGTGACCTCTGGAGTTTCTCACCAACCTGGACACCTTGCTCTGGGAGCCTGTCTCCTCGAGCACGTATAAGAGCGCCCAGGGGAATCTGCCAGCCGTCACCCCAGTGTAAGCTGGCATCAGAGCACCAGACCTAATGTGATGGCAGGCACTGTTGGGGGTGCAGGTAAAGGCCCACAGCTGATATACAAATCAAGGGCACCACATACTCTGTACTGAGTGATCTGACCAAGGCAATGCGAATAGATCTTAAGAAACTGAGGGCAAATCGCACCCAAGACGCTTCCCAGCTACTGAGACATACATGATCCAATCCCTTTGCTTGATTCACAAAGCCCTGAGGATATCACCACAAAAATACGCCATCAAAAACCAGGGTGACAGTTTGACAATGTTTTATGGCTCAAACCTGGCAAACTCATTTCAAGTAAGCTATTCTGAGAGAAAGGCATCAATCCTTTGTGTACACATTTAGTTTTATTGTAACAAAGCAACTTGTACACTTTTTAACGTTTAAAACTGAGCATCTTTCTTTCC
>JAOXYA010491610.1:0-15301 GCA_028565675.1 Sorex palustris | reverse complement strand
CGACACAGGTTCGATTCCCAGCACCCCATATGGTCCCCTGAGCACCGCCAGGAGCAATTCCTGAGTGCATGAGCCAGAAGTAACCCCTGAGCATCGCTGGGTGTGACCCAAAAAGAGAAAAAAAATTACAAACATGATGTAGATTGCAAGTTAGCAAAACTTTTATTGGGAAGGAATTAGGTAAGCTAATTTATGCTTAGGAAGACAATGCAAAGATCATAAAAAGGAGGAAGTGAAACAGAAGACTAATGAGTACTTAGAAAAAACTAATTATAAATTATTTTATAATGCATAAGAGAAAAAGAGAATGTGAAAGAAGCATAGAAATCTATTACGAAAATGTGTGCTCTAGATTACTCAGAGAAAAGCTCGTCATCTGTAGAAATCTCTTAAGATGCCTGATGATGAAGAAAACCTAAGAAAACCACAGCTGTCAAGGAGCTGGAGCTGAGCTTAAGCCAGAAGCTCCCTGCACCCACCCATGCCTGGACACAGAGCCAGTTGCATCTAATCCGAAACTGACCAGGAGGAAGATGGCCAGAGCATGTGGATGTCACTGCGGCTGGGTGTGGAGGCAGCAGCGTCGCCCAGGTTTATTGTCAGAATGCTGTTCTGTGGCACATGGTTCCATGCTAGAGAACCAGTGGCAGCAAGACTGGCATCAGTGGGTCCCAATGCCAGGGCAGCAGCAGTGGCCTGACAGCAGGCTCAACAGGAGCAAGAGGGGGGGCAGCAAGGCTGACAGCAGGGCTTGCAGCAGCAGGGTGGGGGGCAGCAGGGTTTGCAGCAGCAAGGTGGGGGGCAGCAGGGCTTGCAGCAGCAAGGTGGGGGGCAGCAGGGCTTGCAGCAGCAAGGAGGCGGGCAGCAGGGCTTGCAGCAGCAAGGAGGCGGGCAGCAGGGCTTGCAGCAGCAAGGGGAGCAGCAGCTGGACCCACAGCAGGTGGGCTGGCAGCAAGGGGAGCAGCACATGGTGGCAAGGGTGGTGGTGGACCTGTGTTCAGAGAGGGTTTCCCAGAAGATGCTAATTCCTTGTGCTCTGAGCTTTTATACCCCAGACCTCCAGAGTTTCCACCAATAAGCAGCACTTTTCTTGTTTATAAACAATATCGCCTCTAGGTAGTTGTGAGAGGAAGCTTTTTTCTCCCCTAAATGTCATTAATCTTTAGGCAAATTAATGTCTAATATGTTTCTTAATTGAGATTAATTCTTAGATACTTGTCTCAGATAAAAGGAAGGAAGGCACCTCATCAGAGCCCCTGCTTTAATCATAGTCTGGTCATGTGACCAGTTCCTGAACCCTCATGTATGTAGTCAGAGTGTATTTCTCACCAGCTTTGTGGTTTGCATGCAAATAGGGAGGTGTGATCGGGTGGGCCCTGATGCTCCACACACAAGGAGGAGCGAATCCAGAGTCTAGGTGTTTCCTCTGACACTGGAATCAGTTCTGTCACAGCTCCACTCTCTCTGGAGGTGCCCATATCCCTGTGTAGCCCAGTCTTATGAATCACCTGTGAGAGGGTGTTTCACCTTTTCTCTTCCTCATCAGACAAACAGAACGGATGTGGATGATAACCTAAAAGGACTACTCTGAGATTCAGAAAAAAAAATCAGTTCATTCTGGGTGACTATTGTTCTGGAATTTCCAGTCCAGCAAAGTTTTCCTAGATGTGGGGCACTTAGTGTTATATTAGTACAATTTCAGCAACACCAGATAGAGCAGATGTTACTCTTCCTTACCACAGTGTTGGGAGCTTCATGCCATAGACCTACATGTTTTTATGCATATTTGTCTTACTCTTAAAAGAATCGTTTTGAATTGTATTGTTTTGCTAGCTATTGTATCTTACCTTTGGGGTCTAAAATATTATTTCTAATGATATAGATTATAAGAAAGTATACAGTCTCAAGTCACTATATCTAGCTTATGAAATAGAAATTAACCCCAGTACCTCCAAAGTATGCCCCCTCCAATGTATGCCCCTCAAAGGCAGCTTATCACTCCATTGACTTTTAACTTTGCACTTCAGTTTTGGTATTCTTTATTTTTTTACTTAAAAAAAATTTTGGGCCATACCTGGTGGTGCTCAGGGCTTTTTCCTGGCTCTGTGCTAAGGGATCATTCCTGGTGAGACTCAGGGGACCGTATGCAGTGCTGGGGATTAAACCTGGGCCAGCTGCACATGCAAGGAAAAAAAATTAGTTGTTGTACTGTCTCTCTGACTACAATTTTGGCATTCTTTATGAACTTTACATTTTTTCAAAATATGTAATAGATGCTGTTTACTGTGATTGTGAGAATCATTAATATAATTATGTCATTAATTCATTGTCATCATTGTGTAATCAGTCACTGAATGAATATTACGCACTTTATTTGTTGGTTGTTCTTTTGATTATCATGAAAATTTTGTTCAGTTTCAGACCAGTAAAAATTATGCTGCCATGAGCATTTTTGTATATGGTGCTTGATAATATACATAAAAATATTTTTGGACCAGAGAGATAGTACAGCCAGTATGGTGCTTACTTTGCACACTGATAATCCTTGTTCAAGCCCCAACCCCACATATGGTCCCCTGAACCCTTCCAGGAGTGAATCCTAAGCACAGATTCAGGAGTAAGCATAGACTGGCATGCATGTTTGTAAAGAAGGGTGCAGCTGGTCCTGAATATTCTCTCTAGGGGAAGGAGAGTTCTCAGTATTTTGTAAACAAAAAGTTGTATTTCCAGTAAATTATTTTTATCAGTATAATGAAGTTTTGTCTATTCCCTTTTCTCAGGTATTCTATATTGGCAAGGGACTGGAATTCCTGAGATGTTTTTTCCTTATCTAGTGAGGTAATTATATGGTTATTCTCATGCTTTTCAATAGATATGATTATAAAGCCTTGATTCATGTTAAAATGTTCAACTAACCATGTACTATAAGTATAATTCAATGCAAATATATTCATCTTTACATGGCACTGGATTTTATTTGCTTGCATTGTTTTGGGGATATATGCTCTGAACATCTCCCACAAATTCACCTTTTCTACTCTCTTTCTTCTACCTTCCCTAAAAGAGTCAGCTAAGTTCTGAATATACCATGTTCCTCACACTCCTATGACCCTTCATGACCTTGATGACTCCCTCTGTTGGAATCTGTGGTGGCATGTACATTTCCATAATATAAGGAACAGGGCTATCTTTGCTGAGTAGTGGTTGGAAAACAACAATTCTATTTAAAACAGAGATGACCAAAGGGCACATAAATAAATGTTCATTATCACATATTATCAGGGAGCTGTTAACCAAAACAACCATAAGCTATCATCTTCTATCTGTTAGAATGGTCCACATCCAAAAAACCAGAAATAACCAGTGCTGGTCAGGATGTGGAGGAAAAGGAGAGTTCATTGACTGTTGGTGGGGTTTAGCCTCAAAGGAAAAACAGTACGAACATTTAAGAAACTAAAAATGCCTCTAGCATATGATTCAGTAATTCTACTCCAGGTATCTGCTGAAAGAACATACAAATACTAATTTGAAAAGATATACACATACGCATGTCCATTACAGTGCTATTTACAAGAGTCTAGTCATGGGAACCACCCAAGTGCAGATGACCAGATAATAAAGAAAGAAAATGTGGCTGAGAACTGGTCTGCAGACCTGACTATACTAATGGCAGAGAGCTTGCAGGGAGGACAAGGATTTTAGGATTGGCATTTTAGGGGTGATCCTGAGATAATGATGGAGGGAAGTGGTCACTCTGGTGGAGGGGAGAGGGTTTGGTTATTGTATGCATGGAACTTTATCATTGACAGAATTATAAATCATGGTGACTAAAATAAACTTTTTATATATTTTTTAAAATGTGGTTGATATACTCACATTTCAGTGGAAGTCTTCAATGGAACAGTTCATGCCTTAGTGAAAGACACAGCTATAAGAAAAGAGGATATGGGACTTCTTGCAAAAACATGGATCAAAGTGGATGAGATTATGTGAAGAGAAATAAGTCAGAGGGAGAAGAAAGAACATGAGATGCTAATACTTATATATAGGGTAAATAGAAGCAGCACAAGAGAATAGACAAAGCCAACAGAGATAGATGCTTGAACTCAGACTACAAAACTGAAGCCATCAGAGAAGATGGGCTGGAGAAAAGGATTAAAGGGGATTAACACCCAGACTGTGTTAGAAGGATTCTGGTACTTTGGTGGTGATGTAGTATGGGAACATACATTTTGAAGCAGTTTAAAAGTGTAACCCTAAAATGTATATAGTCTAGGCAACTAAAAGTTATTGTAATAATATTTTAAAATAAACAAGAAAGAAAAAGAGAAAGGAAGGAAGGAAGGAAGGTAAGAAGGAAGGAAGGAAAGAAGAAAAGAAGAAATAATGGAAGACAATAACCTACTGGTTACTTTGTAACACACTTGTCATTGAAAAAAATCTAAGGAGAATCTAGAATTTCTAACCCAGCTTCTAATACCTTGAACAAAGACAAAAGAATTAGAAAACTTTCTGAACTTAATATTTAGTGATTTCTTCAGTAAGATTGCATTATTCTGGAGGCAAAGTTGTGAGAAATTAAAAAAAATCTCTTGATTTATAAGATGAAATAACTGTTTGACAGGCAAGAGTCAGTACAGCACATTGAGAAGAAAATGATTACTGGGTGGGGAATGACAACTGATTGCTGGGTGGTAAAATGGGAACAACTGTCTACTGGGTAGGAAATAAGAACTTGCTGCTGTCAGATGATTTCTCTATCAATAAATTCATAAAGCACAAATGCCCATACAACTTTCAAAGACAATCCTAGTTCACTGAGTTGCTCTTATCTATAGAATAGAAGAAATTTTAAAAAAATGCCTCACCTAAAAATAGATCCCATGTCATGTAACATTCTAACTGATTCTCTACTATTATGGCAAAAATGGACTCATAGGAAGCTTGCACCAATGAGTCAAAAATATTCTATTTAATAGCCAAAGAATCGGTAAAGAAAGAGATATAAGATTGCCTGTAATTAAAAGTTAGATTCTTTGAAACCAAAAATAAAAAATGTAATTGAACACACTAGTGGTGGCATAGGGCTGGAGCGATAGCACAGTGAGTAGGGCGTTTGCCTTGCATGTGGCAGACCCGGTTCGATTCTTTTGTCCCTCTTGGAGAACCCGGCAAGTTACTGAGAGTATGCCGCCCGCACAGCAGAGCCTGGCAAGCTCCCTGTGGCATGTTTGATATGCCAAAAACAGTAACAACAAGTCTCACAATGGAGATGTTACTGGTGAGTGCTGGAGCAGATCAATGAACAACGGGAGGACAGTGCTACAGGACAGTGTTACAGTGCTACAGTGATGGTATAGGACCGGAGGATGGGGATGGGGGAGAGTCATGCTGGGGACCATGGTATAGGAACAGGTGAGGGTCATTGATCTAGATGGGGTATAGTAATTTTATGCATCAGTAGCATAAACTTTAACACCATGGTAACAATCTAAAATATAATAATAAAAACACTGGATGTGGAAAATGCTTTGTTCTGGCAATTGGGGACATGAAAAGAAAGAACGCAAGTGTACAGAGGCAACTGAAAGAGAAAAACTGGTTTTAAGATGACCGGAGTTAGCCCTAACTGGTGGAAGACTTAGCCTTTCAGTGTCTTAGCAACAACCACATGATTGACAAAAACACTTGAGAATCCATTAAATGATTATTTCTTAATTATTTCTTCTGATCCTTTGTTCAGAAAATAATATTCTGCTTCTATTTGAGTCCTCTTCTGGAATCAAGCATAGAGAGACAATAGACCACAAAGACTTATGGAAAACTCACTTAAATTACTTATCATTTTAATGAATGAACTGCCATATAATTTTATACCTTTGGGTAAGGTAGTTATTTTCCAAAGTGTGAATTCACACTTTCTGTGTAAATAAGGTATTTCAAATCTCCAAAATCAAAGTTCTGAGATTTGGGTGGTGGTGACGGGGGTTGGGGGAGGGTGGGGGGGAGAGGGGTTGGTTGGGCCATACCCTTCTGTTCTCAGGGATTACTCCTGGCTCTGCATTCAGGGTTCACTCCTTTTTTTTTCCTTTTTGGGTAATACCCAGCGTTGCTCAGGGGTGGTTACTCCTGCCTCATGCACTCAGGAATTGCTCCTGGCGGTGCTCAGGGGACCATATGGGATGCTGGGAATCAAACCCGGGTTGGCAGTGTGCAAGGCAAATGCCCTACCCGCTGCGCTATCGCTCCAGCCCTATTTTTAGTTTCTGGGCCACCCAGAAGTGCTTAGGGTTTACTCTGGGCCTGGACTCCTGGAAGTGGTTGGGGGACCACAGGGATGCTGGGTAAAGAACCTGGGTCACCTGCGTGCAAGGCAAGGACTTTATCCTCTGCACTATTCTCTCCAGCCCCAGCAATGAGTACTTTTAAAGGAAACTATCACACAAATAACTCTAATATTAAGCTTTTTAAAGAAAATACCTAAAATTAAAAATTGTTGATTGTTTTACATTCTGCTAATAAAAATTTATAATGAAGTAACAATCAGATTTTCTTAGTGAGCAAGTATAATCAAATATCACATTTATTAAATAAGTTAAATTTTGGGACTGGCAAGATTGTACAGTGTAGGCTGTTTGCCTTGCCTAGGGCCACCCAGGTTCATTCCCTAGGTAAGTGCCAGCGCCCAAGATGATCTATTCTTAAAAGAAAATCAAGAGACAAATCAAGGGGCCAGAACAATAGCATAACAGGTAAATCAACTGCCTTGCACACAGACAACTGGGTTAGGAGCCTCAGCACCTTATATGGTCCCCCGTGCCCTACCAGGAATGATCCCTGAGCAAAGAGCCAGGAGTAAGCCTTGAACACCACTGGATGTGGTCAAAAACAAAAAAAAATAAAAAATAAAAAAAGGCAAAGAAAAAAGAAAATTAAGACACCAATACTGACTGAGGCAAATGTAGAGTTTAGCAAAATAATATTAACATTTATTACAAATACACTTTACAATTACACTTCAATGATAGAATGGAAAATAGCCTATTAAATGAAAATAAATGAAATCTCAGCAGAAAATAAGATTTAAAACAAAACAAAATATATAAATTTTAGAAAAGAAAAAATACAGCAACTAAACATTTAATTATTCTACATTTAACAGAACTGAAATATAGAAAAGGAAAGAATTAGCAAACTTGAAAACAAAAGTTTCAGGGCCAGAGAAATAGCACAGGGGCTAAGATACTTGTCCTGCACAACACCAACCCGGGTTCAATCCCCAGCATCCCATATGGTCCCCTGAGCAATGCCAGGTGTCATTCCTGAGTGCAGGCCTGGAATAATTCCTGAGCATTGCCAGGTGTGGCCCCAATACTTAAAAAAAAAAAAAAAAGAAAAAGACTTCCCATTATTTATTCTCCTTTCTCTCCCACATTTTGTTTCTAAGTTAATATACTACTTCCAACTGATTTCTTTGCCTTTTAATAGAAGTTCCTTAAATGTTTCTTGAAAATTCAGTTTAGTGGTGATGAATTCCCTTATAAGGCTATTGTTGGAAAAACTCTTTATTCCTCAAAATCCGGTAAGGTATCAAGGTGGAATATTCTGTAGAGGTCTTTTCCATTTAGTGCTTGTTTACATCATCATCATGCCACTCTTCCTTGTTCACAGTCTCTAATGAGAAATCCTCAATCGACCTATGGGCATTTCCCTTATACGAACTCTTCGGTTCTCCTTTGTTTGTAGAATTCTTCTCCTTATCTGTGTTTTGCCAATTATAAAGTGTCTTCGTGTGCATATTTGGGCTTACTGGGCCTGGAACTCTCAGAGGCTTCTGGATCTGGGTATCTCGCTCCTTACTCAGCTAGTTCTCAGCATCTTCTTCTTACTGAGAATTCTGCCCCTCTCTTCCCTTTTAGAACCCTCTGACATGACTGCTGCTCTTCTAGATGCTGTCCTACAGATCCCCTGTTAGCTCTGTTGTTTTCAATTCTTCGTTAGTCTTTTTTGGATGGTTTTCATTACTTTACCTTTAAGGGTTCAATTTTCAGCTTCTTGCATTCTGTTGGTTGAGTGTCTTCTATTGTATTTTTAAATTCTGTTACTATATTTTAGCTTTCTTTCCTTGAAACTCTTCCATTTTTTTTTTCTTGTTGGAGTTCTCTTGTGTTGATCTCAACTTCAATAAGCATCATTAGGATTGTCGCTTTGAAGTCCTCTTCAGGTAGCTGGCACAACTCTGTCGCATTAGGTATTCCTCAAAACAACAGTTCTAGGCCGTTGTCTGAGTTCCTCATTCCTGTGAGTGCCTCCACTTCCCCCCCACCATGACTGATGTTCCAAACAAAACTTGGCGAGGGCCAGGGAGCCTGAGGGGGTCTAGGTGGTGACTCAGGGTTCAAGACAGTAAATACTTGGAGACACCCGTCTGCCAAATTCAAGAGGGCCTGAGTAGCAACTAGGGCTGTAAGTGTGACAGTGCTCTGCACCAACCAAGCTGCCACAGCAAGCAGGCCTGGGCAGAGGTTGGAGAACTTGTGCTGTAGTGGGGGTGAAGAAAAAGACGGGGTGTCAGCTCCTGCTGGTGACTGTAGGCACTCTCTGAGGCTAGTAGAGCGCAGACTCTGGCTTGTCAAGAGATGCCAGCAGACAGTGAGGTTCCCTGGCTGATGGGCTCTGCTCTGGGAGGCCTGCAGGGTGGGTCCTGCCTGTAGCAGTCAGATGTGAACTGGCAGGGACTGTGTCCGCTTGCCAGTGATGGATGGCGATCTCTGTCTCCACACCCCAGCTAGCTCAACTATTTGCTGGGGTGGGTAAAGATCTCCTCAGAATTCTCCCGCAGGGCTGGCTACTGTGTGAGCAAGACAATTTAACTTCCATCAGCAAGGTGGAGAGAAAGTTGTCATGTGGGGCCTGTTGGCAATTCCAGCCTCTAGTTGACCCTAGCATTTCCTGCCACTGGCCCTGTGTTTTTCACCGCCTGTGCAAACCCTAGAATTTCTTGCCTCCTATTCCCGTGTTTTAAGTACAGAACTGGAGGCCTGGGTGCAGGTGTTTGCTTGGAGTCCCTTGTCCCCCTGGGTAAAGTTCTACCCCTCAGAAATCTCTTCCCATGCAGCTCGCTGTGCCCTGCAGGGCCTTCCTTCCTGGGAGGGCAGTTCGTCTCCCTGCGCCCCGCAGGGTGCTGTCCTCTCTCTGGCTGCTAAAGCTGCACTCACTGGGGCTTCAGGTCAGTTTCTGTGTAGGCAAATCCAAGTTCTGATGCAGAATTCTGTGACTGCAGGTGGAGGTCAACACAGTTCCTCTTTTTCAATCGCCCTGATCCTGCCTCTTAGAAAATTATTTTTAATTAAAAAACTTGTTAGGGGCTAGAGCAATAGTACAGTGGGTAGGGCACTTGTGTCGCACGCAGTTGACCTGGGTTTGATCCCTGACATCCCATATGGTCCTCCGAGCAGCACCAAGAGTGATTCCTGAGCATTGAACCAGGAGTAACCCCTGAGCATCGCCAGGTGTGGTCCAAAAATAAAATAGATAAAAATTAAAATTAAAAAACTTGTTATATTTTCTAAAAGGACATTTGTCAAATATTAACTGAAGTGATCTCTGGCTTTTAAAAGTGTACTTGCTCTTTTATAAAAATTTTTAAATATTGCAAGACTTATATCTTTGTAATTTATATAAACTATAAATGATAGAAAACATGCACATATTTACCACCCAACTTGTACTAATATACTACTAAAACACTTTTACTTTTTTCCCTTTTTATTGTATATACTTCACTTTGGTAATGAGCCAAGAAACTTTTGATTAAAAAGTATATACTGGAGCCAGAGAGACGGTGCAGAGGTAAATGTGCTCAGCCCCCGTTTGCTCTCTAGCTCCAGCTTCACTGTGGGTGCATCCCTGAAGGCCCAAGGCAACCCCAGCATCACAGTGCCCTCAAAGGCCACATCCTGGGGCCCGTGCATTGAACGGCCATAACTGGTTGACCAAGAATCACCAAATGGGATGCTGGCAACAGAATCCAGGTGAACTGTGTGCAAGACAAATGCCCTATCTGCAATACTATTGCTCAAGCCTCCCAAATAATTTTTATGAATGAATCAAGAAAACTGCTTAGTTGGAAGTGGAAAGAGTGTCCACAAGTAAAGTAAGGCACACCCTTACTGCTGAGTTAGGAAAGGGATAGAAGAGGAGCTCAAGTTTACTTACTCTTTAATTTCTGTCCTCGGATAGAGATCGTAGGCCTCATAAGGATTTCTACAAGGAGCTATGGGTGGAAAAAACAACAATAACAAAATCTTGGAATAAATTCAAAGCACAGCTTGCAAAATAAATTTAAAATACAACTTATAAACAACCTTTGCCATGATAACTAATGGACTATTGCTCTAGCCACACAAAGCCACATGCTTGGGGTTGCCCGTGATGTGAACATAACTACTAATAAAATATCCTGAATCAAGAGACTGGGTAACATGCTTCATTTTGGTCAGGGACAAGAAATTGAAAAATAAAAGCCAAAGAGATAGTCCAGAAGTTCAGGTGCTTGCTTTGTATGCAGCTGACCTGGTTTTGAATCCCCAGCACCACATACGGTCCCCTGAGCCCCACCAGGAATGATTCCTGAGCACAGAGCCAGGAATAGGCTCTGAGCATCACTGGATTGGCCCCCAACTGAAAACTGAAACAATCCAAAGAAAGAGATTATAAAATAACTCTTGGCTGCTCTCAGAACCACCGCTGTTTCAGAAGAAACAATGGGCTCAGCACATCTACGTTTAAAATTAAATGCAGTTGAAGGAGCAAAAAGAAAGATGCCTTATGAGCTGGAGCAAAATAAAAGCTGTTCTGAATGTAGGCTTGATTTTCTTTGTAAAGATGAAAGGTTATCCCCTAGAAACGTTGGACTAACTATCACAAAGTAGATACAATTTTGAGCCATCTTTCTTCATCAATAACTGTCCCATGCTGTAAAGTTTTCAAGGGAAAAAAACAAGGGATGCAATACCCATTTTCTTCCTACTATGAAAATATTTAATCATTTTGTAAAATATTACACCAAGTATTTTTTATTTGGGTTTTTGTTTGGGGCCACATCGGGCTATGCTCAGGGCTTATTCCTGGCTCTATGCTCAGAGATAACTCTGATGCCTGATGGATGGTGGGGTCTGAACCCAAGGAAGTAGAGTGAAAGGGATGCTCCCTGTCTACTGTTCCCTCTCTCTCTCTCTCTCTCTCTGGCCCCACCACAACTTTTTAAATACAAATCTTAAACTTATTTTGACTTCAGGCTCCATGAAATTCACAGAAATTAAATTAATAGCACAAAATAAGTCATGATGCTTAACTATTTTGTCTTCTGTTTTTGGTTTGGGGGGTGGCATCTGACAGAGCTCAGGGGCTATTACAGTTCAGCACTGAGGGGACCATGTGGTAATGGGATCAAATCCAGGACTCCCACATGCAAAGCATGACTTCGAGATTTTTGAGTGGGCCCCTGCTCTAGGTCTGATTCCTAGCATCACTGGGTCCCAAGCACCATTATGACCCCCAAGTTCTGTGTGGGGACAAGCCTATGAGCACCTCATGGCTAGACCACTTGTCGTCTTGACTACTGTCACCCCCTTTAACATGTCAGTGATAAATTCTAGAGTTTGTAAAGTCAAATGCCTATACGCCTGCTGAGGGGAGGAAATGGTGAGCAGCAATTAAAGAATAAAGGCTGTGATTGATGCTATGGACACAAGTAGTATATAGTATGATTTCATGAGGTATTTTAAATTTTTGTTAGGTTTAAAATTTGATGTCACTATAAATTAATTTTAATGCAATAAGTGAGGGGCTGGGATTCTACCTTTCTCCATAGAGATCTGAATCTGTACCTTGACCTGACTGAAAAGAAATCGCTTTGGCCACAGAATTAAATCCATAGAAGAGGGAGGAAGACACCAAATTAAATTTTTAAATTTTAATTAAAAAATTAAAAGTTAGGGGTAGTAGTAGTACCGGTAGTACAGCAGGTCAGGCATTTGCCTTGCATGCAGCCCACCTGATTCCCAGCATTCCTATGGCTTCCCTGAGCACCGCCATGAGTAACTGCTGAAGGCAGAGCCAAGAGTAACCCCTGAGCACAGCAGGGTATGGCCCCCCAAAAATACTAAAAAAGTTAAAAAAATGAAGAGTAATTAAAAGCTGCTATATTGAGTGCTGTGGGACGGGGAGGGGCAAGGGGTGGTAGGGAAGGGAACCTAGGAACACTGGCCAAGGAACTGACACTAAGGGCGGGACTGGTGACGGGTGTCAAAAACCCAACTTGGAATAACTTTGTAACTCATGGTGCTTTAACAAAATAAAATCTGGGAAAGAAAAAAAATGTTATTATATTCTGAAATATGTTTGTGCTTCCCAAATTCAAGTTAGATTCTCACAGAAACTTGGGAGGTGGGAGCCTGAGGATATGAGACAGTCACAGGGCAGAGCCCCTGTAGAGGGAGAAATCCTAGCACTCCCACCACGGAGGGCCACAGGGAGCACTTGGCCTCCACCAGACACACCGGCTAGGGTCTCAGCCTTCTCAGCACCCTGAACTACTGAGGGTACTGTTTCTAAGCTACTCAGTATGTGATGTTTTGTTGCAGTAGCCCCCAAAGAATAAAGACAATCGGTAAGGGGGCTAGAGATATTGCTCAGGAGTAAAGTGCTTATCTGGCATGTGTGAGGTCCTGGGTTCAACTCACGGCACTACAAAGAGAAAATGAGTAAGAGAAAAAAGCCTAATAATCAGATAGGAAAGAAAGCAAAAGCCACCAATATACAATTGGCACCAAAAAAAAAACCTATTTAAACATGAAAATATGTTTAGTTTAACTCAGTAAAGGATGTAAATTTTGGAAAACTATGAAGACAATAAAAAAAAAATCTCTTAGAACACATAATAAAAAGATGGAAAAGAAACTTTTTTTTTCTTTTTGGGTCACACCCAGCCGATGCTCAGATGCTCAGGGGTTACTCCTGGCTCTGCTCTCAGGAATCACTCCTGGCAGCGCTTGGGGGACCATATGGGATGCTGGGAATCGAACCCGGGTTGGCCGCATGCAAGGCAAATGCCGTACCCGCTGTGCTATTGCTCCAGCCCCAAAAGAAACTTTTCTATGGAAGATGTACAAATGACCTCAAAGTACATAAAAAGATACTCAACATTATTAGTCAGCAGGAAAATGCAAATTAAAAGCACAGTGAGATACTTCATATCACTAACAACACAGAGAACAAGTCTTGACAGGATAAAGAATGAGAAATCTAAATTCACTGCTAGCTGGTATGCAAAATGTTGTAGTGCTCTGAACAACCGCCTGATGACTCCTCAAAGGATTAAACATAAAAATTACCATATGAGGGCTCAGAGACATAGTATAGTGGGTAGGGTGCTTGCCTCGCATGCAGCCAACCCAGGTCAATTCCTGACACTCTATATGGTCCCCTGAGTCCCACCAAGGGAACTGGGCACAGAGCCAGGGGTAGTACCTGAGAACAGCTGAGTGTGGCCCAAAAACCAAAACACAAAGCACTTGAGGGAAGGCCTGGAGAGGTAATATAGGGTAAGGTTCTTGCCTTGATTTAGTCAACCTCAATTAGATGCCTGGCACCACATATGGTCCCTGATCACAGAGCAGGAATAAGCCCTGCCTGAGCACAGCTGGGTGTGCTCACCACCCCCCCCCAAAAAGAGGAAAAATTTAATTTTTTTCTTATCTTCTTATTAAACAGCTGAAATGCTTTAAATACAGTGTTTGGCAAAGGAGGCTATGGAAGCTGAAATGTTCAAATTAATGATTTGGGTGGCAGTGAGCAAAGTGAACTTATTTCTTGGTTATTACTGATACATTTTTTTTTCTGTTTGCAAGAAAACTTTCTTATATTTCAATAACAAAGTCCATAACCCACACGACAAGGTGATGGGGTGGGTAAACACTACTATATTCTGTTACTGGAAATGTTAATGACAGAAGCTCTTGGGATGTATGTGGAAAAGCTTATAAACAATGAAAGACATGTATGCTTTGATGCCAGGGGGCATCAACCCACACGTACACAGACATATGTATAAAAACCATTATGGCAAGCTTTTTTCAATAGCAATGTTAAAAACAAACAAACAAAAAATGAACCAAAAAAAAAAAACCTCAGCTGAGCCTCTTCCTGTTCATCCCCAACGCCATGCCTGGTCTTCTGCTCCTCCCAGGTCAGTCATTATTCGAACCCGGGACTTCGCTCTCCCTGTGTATGTGCCACAGGCATCCTCTAGGACCCTGGGCCACCCACCATCCCTGAGCCTCTTCCAGTTCGTTCCCAACGCCATGCCTGGTCTTCTACTCCTCCCAGACTGTACCCCACACACACGAGGAACTTGTAGTCTGAGTGGCCTCTGCAGAAGTGGGCGTGGCCGCTGCAAAAGGGCGTGGCCTAATTTTGGGTCGGAGGCTCATGTGGCCTCAGATAAATTACTCATACCCAACAATCTCTGTGACATCTCAGTCTCCATATTACTACACCAACATGAAGAAACAATGCAAATCCCCATCACGAGAGGACAATGAAAAGAGCCCAGAAGCCTCATTAGATGTTACTCACTTAAGGGATCTCTCTGAGAAAGAATTCAAATATAAAGTAATGAAGATGTTCAATGAACTTAATGAAACAGTGACACAGATATTGAGTAAATTAAAGGTGGATATGAAAGAAACAATTGAGAAAATACAGGAAGAAATGAGAGCAGAAACTGGAAAGCTACGCACAGAAATAACATTAATAAAAGATTTGGTAGATGAAATAAAAAACTCAGTGCGTGCCCTCAACAGTAGAATGGCTACAGCTGAAGACAGAATCAGTGAGCTGGAAGATGAGCTGCATGAAGCCTACAGGCAACAACAAACAATGGAAAGAGACCTCAAAATAGCTCTAGAGCAAATCAGAGTACTAGGGGATGATTCCAAGAGGAACAATAGAATCACTGGAGTACCAGAAGGTCAGGGAAACAGCCCCAGTGAAAAAACCATGGTTAAACAAATCATTGCTGAAAAGTTCCCAGAGTTGGACAACACAGGCATCCGTATTCAAGGAGCCTGAAGGGTGCCAGCTAAAAGAGATCCTAACAAAAACACTCCAAGACATATCATAGTTAGAATGATGGATGCCACGGACAGAGACACAATACTTGCAAGCAGCAAGGTCAAAGAAGAAAATCACATACAAAGGAGCACCCCTTAGATTCACAGCAGACCTATCAGAGGAA
>JAOXYA010491573.1:0-15305 GCA_028565675.1 Sorex palustris | reverse complement strand
CAAAGCCTGGCAAGCTACTTGTGGTGTATTCGATATGCCAAACACAGTAACAAGTCTCACAATATTACTGGGCCCGCACAAGCAAATTGATGAACAACAGGACAGTGACAATAACAAGGTGAATAGCAAAATGATTCACGACTGGATTTCAGGCATAGGATGTTTCAAAACAGTTTCTTCACCAGTGTCACTTTTGTTCACCAATGCCCCCCTTAGAGGTCTTTAGTTGGTGGGGAAGCCTTACCCCAGCAGTGCTTGGGAGATGCTGGGGGTCACTCACAACCTCCTCTATGGTGCTTGGGGGACTACGGTGGAAGGATCAAGCCCAGGGCTCCACTGTGCAGGCATGCTCGCCACGCCTTGAGCTGTCTCTAGCCTGCATCATTCTGACCCAAAGAACCTCATGCTAGAGATAACCGACTCATGACTGCTGTTAACATCCAAACCCAGGGAAACCGTGTGCACAAGGCCAAGGTCCATCTCCCCAGGGGTTAGCGCCGAGATCCAGGGAGACTGTGTGTGTGTGTGTGTGTGTGTGTGTGTGTTTGGGGGGAGGGGCAGGAGGAGACACCTAAAATGGCCTTTGGGAATACTGGCATTTGGTTTGGGTATTCACCACTGGGTGGGCCCAGTGTGGGGGGGTTTGCTGATATTCTCACTTATAATGTGTGATCTCTCTTCAGTGGCACAGTTGTTTTGATAAGAAAGCTCAACAGAAAAAAAAAATTCGCCATCTGTCATCCAAAAGAAGACTCTCCAGCTCTCTCCAAAACAACAGATTTCAGGCTCTCCCAGACCAGTGGGAAACTTTTGAGTAAATGTCGCTTTGTTCTGGGCACTTGGGAACGGAACGGCCCAGGCCGCTGCCATGCGGAGTAGCTGTAGCAGGTCTACATGGCATAGAGCAACTTCCACTGGCTCAGAGTCTCGCTGTCGTTAGTCTTAGTTTTATTCATATGAACCTGGAGTGACGCCTTCCTTTATCTTCAGACGCGCCAATGATTTGGATTCTGTAGAGCAACAGCAGCCAAGTATCTTTACAGTCTCTTCTACTTATTAGCAGCCCACTGAAGACAGGCTGGCCCATCTTGCCCGGAACACCTGAGCTCCAATGCAGGCCGGGTCTTCAGCCGTCTGGCTGCACTGGTTGAAGGGCTCCGCTCTTGTTCCCAGGCTGTTCCGTGTTATGATGGTAGGCACAGCCGAGGATTGGCAGGGCAGAACCTTCTCAGCACAAAACTCCTGCCTAACTCCAACAGCCACTGAAGCAAAACCACCCCGTTTAGGCTGGGGAACTCAGGGTTCGAGAGCATGAATGCACGAGGCCTGGGGTCCATCCCTGGCACTATACGCGCGCGCGCGCGCACACACACACACACACACACACACACACACGCATTGAGAGAGTTTACTGCCTTCCTCAGGAAATCTTGCTGGTTCTGTTGCTTTCTTAGGTCCTGGCTACAGGAATCAGTCACTCAGTCCCAAAGAATGAAAATAGCTACAACTTCCTGAAGTGGCCTAGCGTAATCCCCTGAAGAGCCGCCTGGCTTAACTCCCATGTCTGAACCAGTTGACACCGGGCCAGAGCGGCTGTGCAAGGAA
Organism: Sorex palustris; assembly: GCA_028565675.1. Lineage (NCBI taxonomy): Eukaryota > Metazoa > Chordata > Mammalia > Eulipotyphla > Soricidae > Sorex > Sorex palustris. The sequence goes on along the minus strand of JAOXYA010491573.1, from coordinate 13,700 downwards.
GGAGCTGCTCACCTTCCCTGGCAAACTGACTGGGTTTGCTTCCCGGCCCCCATAGGGCCCCAGCCCCAAGTCCCAACAAGAGTGATACCTGAGCACACGGCCAGGAATAAGCCCTGAGCACCACAGGGGGTGGCCCCCAAGCCCCTAAAATAAAACACCTGATGTGCTCACACAGTCAGCGGAGCCAAGGAATCGGAGAGGCCTGTCACCTCGTTCTCTCACTCAGTTCCCAGACGGGCCCGGCCGCCCCAGAGACAGGGGCCCAGAGACAGGCCCAGAGACAAAGACCCAGAGATAGGCCCAGAGACAGGGCCAGAGACAGAGCCTAGAGACAGGGGCCCAGAGACGGGCCCAGAGACAGGCCCAGAGACAGGGGTCCAGAGAGCTCCCTTCTGCGACAGTTTCCTCTTGTCGCCCTGCAAGCGGCCAGTGAAGGCCCAGCTGTCCCAGCCTCAGTATTCTGTCACCTCCGAGGCCCAAATCCTGTGAATCCTTCTCTCTCACTCACCCTGCAAATATTTACACCTCGCCCAAGGCAGCTCCTGTGCCCAGTGCTTGTCATTCTTCAGACACCGAGTGGGATTCCCGGGGCCAGAAACGTTCAGGAATCTCCAAATGAGCCGCGGAATGCCGGTGCCGTCTGCACCCAGACCAACCAGGCGTGCTGGTCGCTGAGCTATGCACCTGCAACGTTTACCTGGTAACCAAGTAGAGTCAACATTTGGTGACGTGCGCTGTTTCGGCTGTAACGATGCTGCCTGTGACTGCAGAAGCGCTGGGTCTGGACGAAAATGTGAGGAGCCCTGAGGAAGGTTCCGGAGTGCCAGGGTGGGCAATTGGTCGGGCTGGGGATAAGCTGAGACAAGGTTTGGGCCAAGAGGGGAGCGGCAGGAGTGAGCCCCGAGGACACACATTGGGGACAGACATCGGGAAGGAAAGGAGAGGACAGTGTGGGGACGTGAGTGGGAGGGTGCTGGTTTGCTGGGAGAGTGACGGGCAGTGTCCCAGGGGACCCTGCAGTCTGGGGGCCTCGCAGGCTGGGGAAGGATCTCAGGCTATGGGTGAGGTTGGGGAGCTGGCAGGGTCACGGGGGAACCCAGTTGAGAGTCATTCTGGCTAGTGCACGGAGAAAAATCAGAGTGGGCTGCAGGGAGGAGGAGGGCCGGGAGTGGTCACGGGGGCCACCTCCAGGACAGAGCTTCCTTCCCAGGGGATGGTGGAGGTCTCTGCTGGGAGAACCGTGGGCACAGTCCCGACGGAGCGAGGAGTCTTTGGGGTGAAGACTAGCTGGCGACACGGCAGGGAGGCGGGCAGTGTGGGCTGGAGGCCGGGCGGGCGGGTAACCGACCTGGCCCCTCGGACAGCATGGACGGCAAGGCACCCCCACCCCCCTAGAGCCAGCCCGAGCCGAGAGGGGCCGTGTGTGCTGAGACCCATTGGCGCGCTCCGCTGCGAGGCTGGCACGGATCTGCCGCGTGTCCTCGTCCATCTGCTGTGTGACCTTGAGCCCCCACCAGGGAGGGGCTGGCCACTGCTCGGTCCTCTGCAGTCCGGTGGCCTGAGCGTCCTGGGTCCCGTCTGGCAGGACCGGGCCTGCTGGGGTTTGGCCGTGTCCAGCTGGCGGGCGCACCCCTGGATCCTGCTGTCCACTGGACCTGGATCCGGTTGTCCCTTCTCAGATGGTGCAGATGGAAGTCAGCGGGACCCTGCACTGGGCAGATGCCCCGAGAGACCCGCTGGGGTCTGAGCCCGTCACTGGGAATGCCACCCAGCCAAGGCCACAAGGAGATGGAGGGCAGCACAGGGCCATGGGGAACTGGCCACCAGGACATGGCAGGCAACGGGGGGTCACTCACACGTGCGCCCCAGCACGCAGGGAAAGAGAACATCCTAGAACGGCTGGACACGGGGCAGCGAAAGCCCAGCTGCTGCTCTCCAAAGCTCAGATTTCAAAGACTTTTTTTTTCTTTTTGGGTCACACCTGGCAAAGCACAGGGATTAACTCCTGGCTCTGCACTCAGGAATTACTTCTGGCAGTGCTCAGGGGACCATATGGGTTGCTGGGAATCGAACCCGGGTCAGCCGTGTACAAGGCAAACACCGTACCAGCTGTGCTATTGCTCCAGTCCTCAAAGACATTTTCCCCCTGGAAGTAGAAAGTGATCAACTGACCAACTGTGGGACCTCCAGAATCCATATTCATCTGTCTACCTATGTTTTGTTTGGGGGCCACACGCAGCAGTGCTCGGGGGCCTTATGGGGTGCCGTGGATCCAATCCAGCTTGGCCGTGTGCAAGGCAAGCGCGCTGCCCACTGTCCTCCCCAGCCCTGAGTCCTTTAATGCTTTTTACAATGTGACTGAGGGAGTGGGGACTTTGCATGTAGGAGCCCTGGGGTCCTGGCACCACGTGTTGTTCCCCTCCCCCCCCCACCAGCATGACGGGGATGAGCCCTGCACACTGTTAGGGACAGCTCCTCACGTCACAAAAACAAAGCCCAATCTGACTGTCTACGCCAAGTGGTGCTGGCACGGTATTGCTTCATCTGTGCGAGCTTTGCTCCATCTATCTGACGTGTGGAGGGCCGGCAGGGCTTCCAGTGTTAAAAAGCAGCCAGCCGGTCCCAGCCCAGCTGGCCTGTTTCCTGGCTGAAAACAGAGAAGGCAGGAGCTCTGTGTGTGTGTGTATGTGTGTGTGTGTGTGTGTGTGTGTGTGTGTGTTTAGGGAGGGGGCATGGGGGAGTGCCACAGCATGAGGGCAGGAGGGGAGCATCTCATAGCATGAGGGCAGGGGTGGGGGGAGGGGTGAGTTCCACACAGCATGAGGGCAGGGGTGGAGGAGGTGGAGGAGGGGAGCGCCAACAGCTAGGACATCTCAGACAGGAGGCAGAGGCTGTCATCTGGACACCCTCTGGGGCAGAAGACTGCCTGCCTGCCTGCCTGCCTGCCGTGGAGTGTTGCCCCCAATCCTTCGAGTGCCTTCGAGTGGGGTCGGATTAGCCCCCAGCCAGTGCTGCGTCTTGCCAGGGCCAGCATTTACATCTTCCGCTTTGGTTTATCCTGGGGCAGCAGGCGACAGAGCTCAGGGCTCACTCAGGTGCCTCTTGGCGCACTCTGTGCCGGGCAAGGGGCCAGCCATGTGCAAAGCAAGTGCCATGACCCATGTCCCACCTCTCTGGCCCCCAATATTTACTTCCAGAACACAGTGATAGGGCCGGAGGAATAGTCCAGCAGGGAGGGCGTTTGCCTTGCACACGCCCGACCCTAGTTTGTTCCTGGCATCCCCTACCGCCCCCTGAGCTTCAGGAGTGATTCCTGAGTGCAGAACCAGAAGTAACCCCTGAGTGTCACGGGCTAGGACCCCCAAAAAGCCATCAATCGATCAATCAACAAATAAACAAAAACCACAATGATAATCATGTCATCTCTTGGCCTAAAACTCTCGACGCCTCTTCTTTTCACAAACATCCGCCGCGGGGCTTTCCAAACCAGTAGCATCGATCTCCGCCAGGAGTTCCTGGGAGGCGTGCTTCTCTGGCCCAGAGTTTTGGTGCTGTGCATTGAATCAGCCAAGGTCACAGGAGCTATGCTGCTGGCCCAGGGAATCATCCAAAGGGTGCCGGCCGGAGTGTCAGGTCAGAGCCAGACTGCATGCAGGAGGCCTGGCTCCACCCCGTCCAGGAGTGATGCTGAGCTGGGAAGAGCCCCTGCCGATGTGGCCCAGGAACCAAAAGAACAAAACAGTGTGTGTGTGTGTGTGTGTGTGTGTGTGTGTGTGTGTGTGGTGGTGGTGGGTATGTAGGTGTGTGTATGGGTGGGGGTGCAGAAAGATGGAGCTGTGAGTGCCCCAGTCTGGACACCTATGTTCAATCCCTTCGATCTTGGTCCCTGAGCAGGAGGCAGCCCTGAGCACGGCTGGTGTGACCCAAACAAAATAAACCGAGAAAACCATGGACGCGAAACCATTTACCTGCATCAAAGTGAGAGGAGACACTGCCTGGGCCCCATGGTCTGTGACGCACGACTCAGCAGCTGGCGCCCAAGCCGTTCCTAATCTGGTAGGTTGGAGCTCAGGGTGACTCGCTGCCCATCAGCCTCTCAGCAGCGAGGAGGCGGCCTGTTCCTCATGTCCCCAAGCTGGGTGTTAGCTCAGAGCCCTGTGCCCCACGATCGATCGGGTTCTGTCTGCAGAGCTCTAGGCCCCCCGGGTGGCTCCCAGGGGAGGAGGAGGAGGAGGAGGACGAGGACGAGGAGGAGGAGGAGGAGGAGGAGGAGGGAGAGGAGGAGGAGGAGGAGGAGGGGAAGGAGGAGGAGGAGGAGGGAGAGGAGGAGGAGGAGGGGAAGGAGGAGGAGGAGGAGGAGGGGAAGGAGGAGGAGGAAGGGGAGGAGGAAGAAGAGGAGGAGGAAGAGGAGGGGGAAAGCAGGAGGAAGAGGAGGAGGAGGACGAGGAGGGGTCTTAGATCCCCAAACTCGCAGGGCCGAGGGCACCCACAGCCAACCCAGGGCTCCAGGTCCCCCTTCCGCCCTGTGCCCGGGGGCTCCCCTTGAGTAATGCGCCCCCAACAGTCACTGGCAGCCGTGCTCCAGAAGCAGTGCTCAGCACCTGCCTTCTCTGAGTCCCAGGGAGCGCAGGGCCGTGAGTTCCCTCTGGTGGGCAGGAGGGCTGGGCTCTGAGAAGTGGCGTCCCGTGGCCGTGCCCAGGACCGTCCCCCCCTGTGTCCTTGCTGTGCCCTGGGTCCCCGCAGTGCTCTGGCCTGTTTCCGCTGGGAAAGCTGAGGGGGGGTAGAGGCTCTCCCCAGCCGGCAGGGCCCTGCCCGCATACCGCTGGACAGACTCCACCCTCAGGCCAGCCCTGGGGCTCGGGGGTTCCCAGGAAGGCACTGGACTGCACCCAAAACCTGGAAGGGCAACTGAAGGCCTGGGCCTGGGCCCCCAGGCAACGCCACCGAAGGGGCCACATGTCCTGGTCAGGGGCCGGAGGCCGCAGAGAGACGTGGAAATGGCCCTCCCACCCCTCTGTGCCTGGACAGCAGCTCCAGCTGGTCTTCTCACGGGGCTGACTGCATGCCTCCAGCCCACGCTCAAAGACACAGCTGTGTAGAACATTCTCTGCGCAGGCTCTGCAGGCCTTTGCCCATGGCATAAACCCTGAGCTCCGGAAACCCCAAGCCTCTTGCTCTCAAAGCCTTTCGTGGTTCCAGGCCGCCGTCAGACGTGGAGCCAGTGAGTGCATCCAGATAAGGTCCAGAATGAAAGTCCTTTCAGAGGAAGATGGAGCCGTGAGGCCCAAGACAGACAAATGGGGCCAAAGTGGCCCAAGGAGGGCCTTTGCCTTGCCTGGTGGCTAACCGGGTTTGATCCCCGTCATCTCATATGGTGCCCTGAGCACTGCCAGGAGTATTTCCTGAGTGTAGAGCCAGGAGTCACCCCTGAGCATCACCAGGTGCGAACCCCCCAGCAGTTAACCCTCCAAAAAAGGCAAAAAAAAAAAAAGAGATAGATGGACATTGAGATATGATGTCAAAGAAATCAGCAACCAGCACTGACAGACTGTGCATAATCCTTTGTATAAGGATCTTTAAAATCAAAGGATGCTGTGGCCGGGGAGATAGCCCAGGACGTAAAGCACATAACTTGCATATGGCCACTTGGGTCAACGCTGGTTCAATCCCTGACACCACCTCTGGCCGCCTGAGCCCTACCGGGAGAGATCCTTGAGCACAGAGCCAGGAGTAAGCCCTGTCCTACCTATCTATCTAACAAAATAAATCTTATTTTATTTGAGGGGAGGGGCATACCCGGTGATGCTCAGGGCTTGCTCCTGGCTCTGCACTCAGGAATCACTCCTGGTGGGGCTCTGGGGATGATATGGGATGTTGGGGATTGAACCCGGGTCAGCCGTGTGCGAAGGCAAGCACTTAGCCAGCTGTACTATCTCTCTGGCCACAATAAAATCATTTTTAGATGAAAAGTCAATAGATCAAAGGCGATAGGAGTAACGAGCAGGAGAACCGGTCTTCAGTAGGAAGATCAGTTCCTACTTCAGTGGCACTGGACAGGGGTGAGCGGGATAAATTAGGGAAGGGGACCGTGGGGGAGGGGATAGGGCCTGCCACAGAGGCGGGCTGGGGGTGGGAGGGAGCCTGCGGCCACGGCGGAGGGTGTTGGGCACAGTATTCCCTGGGACTCAACCAGAAACACCTTTGTAACTTGCCAACTCACAGTGATTCAATAAAAGAAAGAAAAAAAGAAAGGAAGGAAGGAAGCAAGCAAGCAAGCAAGCAAGCAAACAAGCAAGCGGGACGCTTCTGGGGTCCCTCTGAGCGAGGTGGGCTGGCCAGTGACTCTGGAGGGAGGGATGGAGCTGTCCAGGAGGGTCGCCCACCCGGAACATGACCAGCCCTGAGCACACGGGACTGTCGGGGTGACCCTGCCCCATTCCAAGCCACAGCCAGGCAGCCAGAAACCCGCCCGCAATCTCGTCCTAGACTGGGCAACGCTGGAGTTTGTGGTGTGAGACGCTGGGGCCCGCCCGCCCGCCGCCGGGACCAGGTGGGGTGAAGGGCCGAGCTCCAGGTCTGGACACTGGCCTGCAAGCTGGCCTCCGCCCTGCGACCTGCAGGCTGGCTCCTCCTTATCTAATCTCAGGGTAAATATTCAAGCCGGGATTGAATTTTGCTGAGAGGAAGAGGACAAAGACGTCCACTTCACCTGGAACTAATTCTGCTTTTTTAAGTCACACCTGGCGGGGCTCAGGGGACAGCAGGGGATGCCGTGATGGGGCCTGGGTCAGCCTCCCCCCTGTACTAGCTATCACTCCAGTCCTGGAAGAATTCTATTTTCAAAATACTTTTGTGACCTATAAAGTAATCTATGGATTCTTGCTATTCAGAAACCACTGAATTGGGGCCGGAGCGATAGCACAGCGGGGAAGGCATCTGCCTTGAAAACTCCTGACCCAGGTTGAATCCCCGGCATCCCAGGTGGTCTCCCGAGCACTGCCAGGAGTAATTTCTGAGTGCGGGGCCGGGAGTAACCCCTGAGGATTGCCAGCTATGACTCAAAAAGAAAAAAAAAATGAAAGAAAGAAAGAAAAAGAAAAGAAAAATGAAACCACTGAAAGATTATTTTTGTTTTGGGGCCCTAGCCAGGGATGTTCAGTGGTCCCTCCCGGCCCTGCTCTGTACTCCTGGAGGAGCTCGGGAGACCATCTGGGTGCCAGATCAAACCTGGGGTGGCCGACTGCGAGCCCTTGCCCTCCCCGCTGGACTGTCACTCAGCACCACCTTTTTTTTGGCCTTTGCTTTCTACCTTTGGTTTCTCACTTTGGTCCCAGCAGGCTGTTGGTTCTGTGGGCATGTGGGGAGAAAACGGTCTCTGAGCTCCCAAGATGAGGCTTGCTCTCGTCTGGGGGAGCCTCTGGCCTGCCTGGAATGGCCGCACACCCTGGTCTGGCCTCTACATGCTGCTGGCTCCTCTGAGGATGCCCCCAAGCCCTGGTCACTCATGAGGGCACTTCTCTTCCCAGTCCTCACTGCCTGCAGAGAGGACACCCCACTCAGCTGGTCTGTGGACACTCCGTGTGCAGCCCAGGGCAGTTCCCAACCTTGGGGTTGGAAGGTGAAGACAGGGGGTCAGCAGGAAGGGGTTGGGGGGTGGTGTCAGCGGACAGCATTTGTCCTGCTCCATTTCCCCAGGTTGGTCCCCTGCAGTACGGGTCCTCATCTCATCAATAGGGCCGCCAATCATATTGGCCCCCCTAAGTTCTCGCTGGAACCAGAGTCTCAGTACAGACTCCTTCTGGGATGCAGGTGGTGGGTGCTCCACAGGTGAACTTTCGGGGGATAGGATGCATCTCGAGGGGCTGGAGTTATAGTACAGCGGGGAGGGATTTACCTTGCACGGCCAACCTGGATTCGATCCTTGGCATCCCATATGGTCCCCTGGACACTGCCAGGAATAATTCCTGAGTACAGAGCCAGGAGTAGTAACCCCTGAGCATCAACTGGTGTGGTCCAAAAAGCCAAAATGCAAAAACACAAAACAAAACAAAACAAAACAAAACAATTCATCTCTAGTGGGAGTTCATGATTACTGTAGGCAGAACCTCTCAGAGAGACATGACAGTGGTAATGGTCTCTGAATTTTAGAAGGTTCTGACAACGGGGCCCGGGAGGTCAAAGCCAAAGTGCAGAGGGGTGGGCAGCTGCCCTGCACATAGTCCACCTGGGTTTAATCCCAGCATCCCACATGGTCCCTGGAGTGCCACCAGGAGTGATCCCTGAGCACAAAACCCTGAGCAACACTGGGTATGGCCCTAAAACCAAGAAAAAAAGTTAGGGATCCACTTGTCTTGCATACCCAACCTGGGTTCGATCCCGAACTGGAACCAAAAGAAGGCCCTAAGAAGCCCCCTCTCCTAACAACAGTCTTCTGCCTGGTCCCCAAATTCTAGTGTCAGGCTGATGTCTGGGTCTGCATGTGACAGGAAGGGGTTCTGATTTATATACCTGGTCATTCTTAATTTTGTCAACATGTGGGTGGCCAGGGGGAATAGGCTCTTGATGTCTCTCTTGGACCTCTCCCCTGTGTCTGGGTGGACAGAGGAGAGGTATCATTTCCCAACCACCTGCACTTGGCCAAAGCAAAGGCCCAGGGGCAGAACAGCAAGCACCCGTGAGGAGAGAGGGGCCCGGAGCCTCGAAGGAACATCCACACGGACACTGAGGGACAATGCAGAGAGGAACCAGTGTGACTTGGCCCGATGACATTATGTCAGGAGACACAGAACACAGAACAGTCGTGGACAGAGACCATCGAAAGACCCAGAGCCACCTCCAATAAAGACTTTCACCTCCACAGAAAACAATTGCACAATAATGTGTGCAGTAACGCAAGGGCCACAGTTTTGCAGTAACAGCTGTGGGAATGGGGAATCATCGGTAGATTCATTCTGTCGAAAAGGGGCTGCCCAGAGTATTGCGACAAAGGCAGTCATAAGAAAAACACATTCTCATAGAAGCTGGGGTGAGGGGCAGAGAGTTCTCAGGAAGAGATAAAATCAAGATAAAACCAAGGGGCTGGAGCAATAGCACAATGGGTAGGGCGATTGCCTTGCACACGGCTGATGGTTCCCTGAGCACTCCCAGGGGTAATTCCTGAGTGCAGAGCCAGGAGTAACCTCTGTGCATCAACGACGAATGTCACCCAAAAATTTAAAAAAAAAAAAGATAAAACCAAGATAGGATTCAAAGAAGTTACTCTATCACTAAAGCAGCCAAAAAAGCACCAAGGCCGGATGCAACAAGGCCGGCATCCTCTGGCAGATGCAGGAGCCGAGACTCCAACCTGCCCAGACAGCCCAGAGGGCAGAGTCAGCAGGAGCTCAGGGCTGTGGGGAGCACAAGGGAGCGGGCACCAAAAGCCCCCGGCCGTGCCCTGAACGGCAGCCCCACCACACACTCCTGTCCCCAGAGCGAGCGCCGCGTATGTCAGTTGGGACAAAACCTGCGGGACCGACCCTGCACGGGCAGACGACGCTGCCCACTCTGGGGTCCCCCATCTCAGCTTGGGGTGTCATGCCTTTCTCTACTCTCTGGGACACTCTGGGCTCTCGCCCCTCTGGGGAAGTCATGCTCTCTATTGAACGTGGTACACTCTCTCTTCCTCTTCCTAATTTCTGAATAAAACTGTTTTCACCACACTACTTGTCTCCTACTGAAATTCTTTTCTGCAAGGGAAAGTGATGGACCTGAAAAGAGCCTGGTGGCTGGAGTGACAGGACAGTGGCAGAAAACTTCCCTTGCATGCAGCTGACTCAGATTCCATCCCCAGTACCCCAGCACTGCTAGGAGTAATGCCTGAGTGCAAACCAGATGTCATCTTTAAGCACCCCCAATGTGCGTGGCCCCCAGACAAAAACAAAATCCTGGGCAGTGGTCAGAGTTGATTTTCCTTTTCCCGGAAAGAGTGAGTCCTTGTTCCAGCCTGAGCCCACGGCCCACTGAGAATGAGGTGTGGAGGTCAGCGCCTGTGCCGTGTAGACCAGGAGGGACACAGTGCAGTCCCATCACTGCCGAGTGGGCTGATGCTACAGCCCACATCTTTGGGGTGCTTGTGGCAGACCCTCAGTCCTGACCCTCCAGGCACTTCCGGGGGAACTGAGGTGAGTTGGGAGGAAGGTGACGAACCTCCACCTTGAATCTACTGGCTCTCTTCCCCCAACTGCCATAAAATGATGCCAATAAACTTCATCTTCAGTTCCCGACTCAGGGCTGTGTAGATACTAGAAACCTCTTGGTGCTGGTAGGGCACTTGCCTCGGACACCGTAGACCCAGGTTCAATCCTTGGAACCACATATGACCCCCCATGCTCCACCTGGGCACAGAGCCAAGAGAAAGTCCTGAGCACTTGCTGGGCGTCCTTTGTTAGGTCAACGATGCAACATTTGGATGCACTAAGGCCGGGGCTGGTTCCCGGGAGAACCAACCCCATGATTAGCCTGTGACCAGAGGGTTGGAAGTGTCCAGTCCTACCTGAAGAGAGGTGAAGTCAATTGCCGCTGGCTGATGATTTCGCCCGTTGATGGCTGCTGTGTAAGAAGCGTCCAGGCTGGGGCATCAGAGCTCCCTGGGGCCTCTGAGCCAGGCCCCGAGCAGCACCAGAGGGCAGAGGCCCCTCGGTCCAGGCCCGCCCCGGCATCTGCTTTGCTGCCTGCTGGTCCTGGTCTCACTTCCCCCACATTCGTAGACCCCGTGTCCTTTGCTCTCCAGGGCTGCTCTCCTCACAGCCTTCTGGAGTCTGCAGGTAAGCCCAGCTGGGGAGGGTGTGGCAGAACTCCTCATCTGTCGCTTGTCTAAAGCATGGGCTGTCACTGTTCCCCGGGCTTGTAGCTGATGACAGAGGAGCCCGGGAGAGTGTGCCCTCTGCCCATGTGGGTGCTCCACAGCTCTGAACTGAGCTGGGTTCTTTGACACGCTGCTCAGAATTGCTTATTGGTGTAGGGGGACACACACACACACACACACACACACACACACACACACACACACACACCTTGCCAGGTTAGAATTAGCATCTGGGAACTCTACACAACAGTGATGAGAGCAATAATCACAAGTTCAAGTCTTAAAGACTTTTCCAGGTTCTGCAAGGAGGGAGGAATAGGGAGGTCACTTGGCTGAGTGCCCTGAGGGGCAAGGGATGGTCAGGATTTCAGACCATGGTGGACAGTAGCTCTGGCAGCCAAGAAGCAGGTGGGGCTTCCCGGAACTGGCAGTAAGCAAGAGCAGCAAAATCCCCTTTCAATTCTTTCTCCTCCCTTCACAACGGGGAAACAAAAAGGCACAGAGAAAAGCACTGGTCATCTGGATGGTGGAACAATTTAAAACCACTGGGCAAGAGATACGTTCTGTGTCTGTGAGAACAAGTAGTTCTTTGTAGGTACGGGGACTCAGAAAATGGAATGTGGCCACCACAAAGGACAGCTGAGTGTCCACAGCTGTTTCTCAAGTCCAGCCCAGAAGCTGTGGGTGTGGCCTCTCCCCAGTGTTCCTTAACACAGGCCTGACCACTGAGCCCACCTATTTGTCTTTCCTCTTTAGTGCCAGGGAAACTGCCTGTCCCTAGGCATTCCCCTACCGCCCACCCTGCCACACCAGCCACTGTCTGTGGACAAAAAACTAATTGATATTTCATCCCAAAATCATCCAACACCCAACCAACATCCATCCACCATCCATCTGTCTATGCAACACCCATCCACCATCTATCCAACATCCATCCACTATCTTTCCAACACCCATCCACCATCTATCCAATATCCATCCACCACCTCTCTAACATCCATCCACCATCTATCCAATATCCATTTAATATACACCCCGTCCAACCAACAAGCACCCAACGCCCATCCATCTAGTCAATATCCATCCAAAAGTATCCATTCAACAACCAATGACTATCCATCCTACTCCCACACGACATCCATATGACATCTAGTCAACATCTCTCCAGTATCCATTTAAGATCCATCCATATCCATCCAGCATCCATCCAACGTCCATCCAATGAATGAATGAAACTCCTTTTCATGTGTTTGCACACAGGATGTAAATTCCTCGTAAGACTTATCCAACCTTCCGGCTCTTCTCTCTGACCTTGAGAGAAACTATCCAATAGGTTCCTCATCTATACACACAGACTCACAGATGTATGCATGTGGCTTTGCAACTGTGGCTTTTTGTCCTTAGTTAAGTGACCAGAAGTGAGGGGGAACGGTTAAGAATGGGACAAACAGGTTCAAAGGGAAATACTGGCGACCTGCTACTACTAATCCTACCATCGACATTCAGACATTCTGATATTCTACGAGCTCCCAACTCCCAGAGCACGGAGAAAGTGCAGTAAGAGGGCCTGAATGCCACGCAGCCTCTCCTGTCACATTCACCGAGTCTGCAGAGAACCATGAGCCAGGGGCTGGCAGGGACAGGCTTCCACACTGCAGCTCAAGCCAGCTCCCGCTTGCATCCACAAGAAACTTCTGCTCTTATACTGGCACCAAATCCAGCCCACAGAAAGCCCCGCTTGTGGAGTCCTCTGGGCTCAGGACCACGAGGGTGAGGTGGGACTCAGAATGCACTTCCCGAGCGCAAGGTTTTCTTCTCAGAACTGGAGACGGCTGCATTCCAGGCCTGAGTCTGCTGACGGCTGAGCACTTGTCTTCAATGGCCCTGTGTGCTCTTTGAAGGGCGTGGGGCCCACAGACCGGTGTAAGTATCTCAGCTGTCAGTTGCTGTCCAGGACAGTGGTCAGTGATCCCTCAGAGGCCCCCTGGGAACTGTGCTGGGCTCTTTCTTAGCTGCCGAACCAGCGGCGCTGCTCGCAACAAACAAAGCTGGAGACTGTTCTAGACTTGGCTTGTTTTCCCTGTTGGTCCCTGTTCTCCTAACCACTTGGTTGCAAAGACTGAAACTGACTCAGGTTGGAGAATGAGCTGCAGGTTCCCCGCTTATCCACAGTCCTTCCACATGTACCCCCTCCCCTATTCCTGGCTTCTTTCTGTCGCTGGGTCTGCAGAGAGCCTTATGCAGCCAAGATGGAGGTGTCACCGAGAGGGCCACCAACAGGCCAGCTCCTGTAGCCTCTTCTCAGGCAGTTGGCCCTGGCCTCTCAACAATGACCCATTGTCTTTGTCCTCCCAGAAATCGCGTGGTGAGCAATGCCTTAGAGCAGGGGTCGCGGGCTGGCAGTGCCAGCTGCACTCCGTGACGTGTGCCAAATCCAACGCATTTGACAAATCATCAGTCTTCACCGTGCTTCCTTTATCCCACAAATATCCTTTTTTAAATTTAATTTTTTGTAGCTGTTCACAATAATTGATTACATTCAATATTCCAACACCAATCCCACCACCATTACACCTTCACACCACCATTATTTCAAATTTTTCCACCCATCCTAAAATGTCTATCCCCAAAGCAGGACCTAAATAATTTATTTTGTATTTCTTGTTGTAAATAATACGCTAAAAATGATCCAAAAGAGTTTCCTTAAAGGTAAGCGTTTGAAGATTGTTGTATCTCATCCTGAAGCCATTAGACCCTTGTATAAAAGATCATTAACCTAGATGTTCCTTCACCTACTTTGAGTTCCTAAAGATAAGCAAGAATTTGTGGAACACCTAGTCTGAATAAAACAGCT
>JAOXYA010491522.1:0-29249 GCA_028565675.1 Sorex palustris | reverse complement strand
TCAAAACATTTCAGGAAAAGACGTGTGTGGTGTGTGTGTGTGTGTGTGTGTGTGTGTGTGTGTGTGTGTGTGTGCACGTGCATGCAGGTGTTTGGTTATGAACACACGTGTGCACGTTATACGTGCCTTGTATACCTGATGTGCACACTCTCAGCCGTGTGTGCGTGTTGTGTGTATTCGGATGTTTGCACACACAGCATGTTTGTTGTGTGTAAAAGACCAGATCATTTGGTGGCAACCTGAGAATTCCCAGGTGGCCCAGCCCGCCAGAGCCCGGAAACGGAGATGCGTGGAGAGTCTGAGGCGATTCCTGGTGTCTGGGCCGGCGCTAGCCGGGGTGCCCCTGCGCTGCCTCTGGGGCCCAGCCCTGCAAGGCCTCTGAGGGCCTTTGTTGTGGTGGTAGGGTCCAGCCAATGATGTCCCCTGAGCACTGTCCCTGCTGCCCGTTATGTGGAGGTGGCCAATGGCGTTAGTTGGGTTCTCGAATCCCAGACCAGCTCCTAGGAAAAGGTCCCAGCAGTGGCCGTCGAAGGGAATGTGTGAGACATGGTGGCCCCGGGAGGGCGGACCCTCCCATAGGTGAGGGGCGGAGGGCATGTAGGGACAAGAGATGTGACCGGTCCCGACTGTTGGGTGGAGGAGCGTGGGGGAGCGTCCACCTGCCCCTCTGCAGGGCTGGGCCTGGCGCTGGCCCCGGTCTCTGAGGCGGGAACCCACACACGGGCCTCGCTGTGGGCTCAGAGCGCTGAGGGGCAGCACGGCCGCAGGACACTGCAGTGAGCACTGACCAAAGCCCCAGCCCAGCGGGCCCCGCGTGGCAGGCTCTGCCCTGGAGACGGACACTTGTCACTCACGGTGCTGGCCACTGCAGGCTCTGGAAGTGTCTATGGCAGGGCCTTAGGCAGGGCGGTGGGGGTGCCCTTGTACCGGGTCCCCTGAGGGTGGACATGCAGTCGAGGTGCCCGTGTGCTGGTCCCCTAATAGTGGATATGCAGTGGGAGTGTCCATGTGCTGGTCCCCCGAGGGTGGACATGCAGTGGGAGTGTCCATGTGCTGGTCCCCCGAGGGTGGACATGCAGTGGGAGTGCCCATGTGCTGGTCCCCCCGAGGGTGGACATGCAGTGGGAGTGCCCATGTGCTGGTCCCCCCGAGGGTGGACATGCAGTGAGGGTGCCTGTGTGCTGGTCCCCCAAGAGTGGACATGCAGTGGGGGTGCCTGTGTACTGGGCGCTTCACAGAGACACACTTAGAAGCTTTCTGGAATCTTCTCTCCCCAGCCCTGCAGGGCTGGGCTCTCTCTGGGGGCAGGGGCACGTCTGGGCTTTATGGGGGGATGGGGCTGGGCTCTGTCAGGGCCGGGGCTGGGTGCTGGCCGTGTCCTCCACGGGGCGCCCAGCCCTCCCAGACCCGGCGTGCTGTCAGCTCACGGCGGCTGCTTGATCCGAGACAGCTGTGATGATGCCTGCTAATGATTAATCAGTGCTTAATTCAATTTGCATCTGGTGTGATTAATAAGGGAGGCGCCGCCCCGCCCCCTCTCAGCAGGGCAGCACCCTGGCGGGGGGTGGGGCCAGGCTGCAGGCACGCGGTGGGTGACCAGGAGACGGCCATCAGTGCCCAGGGCAGCGGTGGCCGCAGAGGAGCAGGGGTGGGCCTGACCTCAGCCACAAGCCCGTCCAGCCCGGGGGAGGGGCTGGCAAGTGTGTGTGGGGTGGCGGTGCCAGACGGAACCCAGCACCCCGGGAGCAGCGGGGTTAGAGCCGGAGGGGCCGGCCCAGGGCGGGAAGCGGACGTGGAGCACAGCCCCCGCGTCTTGACCCACCGCGGGCCGCGGGTCGTGCGTTCCTCGTCAGACCGTCCTGGGTGAAGCCCCTGCCAAGAGGAGGCTCAGGTTCTGGGGTCACACCCGGCACCCAGGGTGTGGGGGAGACAGAGGGAGGGAGGCACTTCTGTGCCTGCAGCTGGCCTGGCTCGACCCCAGCTCCTCAGGTGCTCCCTTGAGCTCCACCAAGTGTGACCGCTGAGCACAGAGCCGGGAGTCAGCCCCGAGCACAGAGCCGGGAGTCAGCCCCGAGCACAGAGCCAGGAGTCAGCCCCGAGCACAGAGTGGGGAGTCAACCCCGAGCACAGAGCCGGGAGTCAGCGCTGAGTGCCGCGACTGTGACGGGTCTCTGGCTCTGCTGAGCGGGTGGGGTGAGGGCAGCCTGGGGGGTCGGGGTCCCCGAGAGAGCTCTGACCTTGCCCCCTTCCAGCTGCCGTCCTCTGCCTGCCTCCCAGACTGGCCAGGTGCTTGGTGTCACGCCGTCCCCGGGTGCCGGTGGGGGTGTCCCTGGGCCGGGCTGTCCTCACCCCCAGGGCCGGTGCACACGGGGTCCGCCTCCTCACGGGCCTCTCCCCGGGGACGGGGGCTGAGGCCATCGGGGCCAGCTGCAGGCCCCGTGTGGACGCGCGTCCCGGCAAATCGGGAACCGACCCCACAGAGGCTCCTGGGAGCTGGCGACCCTCAGAGGCCCCGGGCGTGCGGGGAGGGACGGGCTGCCAGGCAGCAACTGGGCCCAGTGCGTCCTCGCGGGGCTGAGCCGCCACATCCTGGCCTGTGCCGGCAGCCACTCGTGTCCACACCTGTGCCAGGGACAGGCCTCTGCTGGTCAGGCGCCGGGGTCAGAGGACGGGGTGGGGCTGTGCCCTCCAGCAAGCCTCTCCCGCACCCGAGTCAGCTGCAGTGCCCAGAGTTGAACAGGGCACCCGGCCCACCTGCAGGGCTAGCAGGCGATGCAACAGCCCCCAGGCTCGCTGGACACAGGAGAGGCAGCACAGAGACCCCCGCCCACGTGACCGGCAGCTGAGGCGGCGGCTGGGGTCCTGCTGCTCCCCAGAGGTCCTGCCACAAGCTAGTGGCTCACTCGCACACTCACCCCTGCCCACCCACACTCACTCACTGTTCCAGACTCACACTCACACACACACTCACCCCTGCACACTCACCCCTGCACACTCACACTCACTCACTCTTCCAGACTCACACACACACTCACCCATGCACACTCACCCCTGCACACTCACACTCACTCTTCCAGACTCACATTCGCACCCACAAGCACTCTTACACACATTCGCACACTCACCCCTGCACACTCACACTCTTCCAACTCACACACACTCTTACACACACACCCTTACACATTCTCTTCCACACTCACACTTACATACCCTCACACTCTCACACTCACACACTCTCTTCCATACTCACACTCACATGCACTCTTACACTTACAGTCACTGTTCCATACTCACACTCACCCCTACACACACTCACTCTTCCATACTCACACACTCAGACTCTTACACACACTCACATGCCCTTGCATACTCTTACACTCACACACACTCTTCCATACTCACACTCACCCTTACACACTTGCATATCCACTCACTCTTTTACACTTACACTCTTCCACACGCATACACTCACCTTATGCACACTCGCATATCCATGCACTCACTCTTCTACACATACACTTGCATACTCTCACACACTCACTCTTACATACTCACACTCTTACACAATCATACACAATTGCATGCTGTTACACAGTCACATACTCACTCACATCCCCACACACTTACACATTTATGCACTCACACTCAGACACAAGCTCACACTGTTTCACACACCACACAAACACACTCACACCCTTGCTCTTATACTCTTACAGTCACACACTCACAGCTATACACACACTATGCACACAATACACATATTCACTCATTCTCACACTCACTCTCATTGACACACTCAGAGACTCACACACTCACAGTATGTACACATACGCTCACGTACACACATAGTGCACACACTCTCATACACCCACACGCATACTCCAGCATACACAACCCTCACACGTACGCACCCCAAAACCTGCAGCCCAGGTGAGTGCTATGGTAACGCCCACCTCCTGACGTGACTGTTCTGAGTTAGATTCTGCTCGTCACACGTTCAGAAACTGCCTCCTCGCTGAGTCCTTCGCAAACCGCACGAATCTCTCTGCACTGGGGGGTCCCGTCTGCATGCTGGCCCCAGCTCTCGCCAGGGGTCGCAGCACAGGGCTGGAGTGCAGAGTCACCCAGGTGTATGAATGTGAGTGTGTGTGTGTGTGTGTGTGTGTGTGTGTGTGCACTGTGCAGGTCTCGAGTTAGGACAGTGCCCGCACCCACCTGAGTGCCCAGACAGCTCTCCTCCTGCAGACCAGGGGCCGTCGTTCTTGTGCGGCCGTGAGGAAAAGGCCTGATTCCACAGCACACAGCTTGTGGCCGGCTGTTAGCCAGGGCATCACTGCACGTGTCCTGACCATCTCTGCCCTGCGTCCTGGTCATCACTGTGTGTGTCCAGGCCGTTACTGCCCTGTGTCCTGGCTGTCACTGCCAGCTGCCAATCTGCGTGTGATCCAGTGGCCCCAATCTGATGGGCAGCACAGAGACGGGTGTGGGCACCCAGCTGGACGCAGAGCTGGGTGGAAAGCACCAGGCCTTCTCCTCCCGCCCGGCGTCTGCAGGGCGCATGCCTGCCTGGCGCCCCGGTTGGCTCCGTCCTCCCGGGCTGCACTGGCCTGAGCCGCATCTCACAGGTCATGTGGCTGCCTGTGCCGTGGCCAGCCTTGGCCGGCCATTCTCCAGGAGTCTTGGTGGGCTTCCGCTGGGCTTCCTGGCTGGAAGAGAGGGGCTGCATCTGGGGGTGAGGGGGACGCTCTGCACCCTGCCTGGGCGGGCGAGGTGCTGCGTGCAGGACTTCGCCCCCGCCCCCAGCCCATGCTCAGATGAGCTGGGGGTCCCACAAGGCACAGACCCCGGCAGAGGGGCAGCCCAGGGCCTTGGGGGGCTCTGATGGGACAGCCCTGAGCCCAGCGACCCAGGGACCTGTGGAGGCCACACACAGGTGGAGGACACAGGTGGCCTCTGTGCAGTCTGGAAGGCCCGAGGGGCCATCAGAGCCTCTGTCCAGAGGCACCACCGAGACCCCCGCCGGGCGGGGACACTCCAGACACACTTCCAGGTGACATGGGCATCACTGGCAGAGATGCTGCTGTGCCCGCCCATTGGCGCTGGACAGTCAGCAGGGCCTGGCTGTGGGGCCCCGGGCAGTTGGGGGAGAAAGGGCCTGCCTGCACCCCCAAGCACACCCAGCGGAAGGGGGTCTGCTGAGGCCCAGAACACCCCTGGGACACCGTGTGGGAGAGCGCCTCTCCCAGGGCCTGGCCCCGTCAGGCTCACTGTGTGCTGTGGCCACTGCTGTCCACGGCCACCCACAGTGCCCAGGACAGAGGAGTCCTCAGGAATGCAGGACCGTGGGGAAGCACTTAGCGAGGGGTCCTGGCCGGGGGCCGGGTCGTTACCTTCTTATGAGGGTTCTGGTGGGGAGGCAGTGGCCCTTTCCCGCCCTCCTGAGTCCCATGGAATCCTGAGTGCTGCCGTCAGTTCATCGATGTGACAGATGTTCCATCTGGCGGGGGCAGAGCGCGGGGATGCTGGCATGAGGGCGAGGTGGGGGATCGCTCTGTTCCTTCCCCCGGTTCTACTGCGCCTAAAACTGTTGCCCCCAAATTGTTGGATTTCAGACTTGGTGGCCCACATGGCTCTGCATTGTGACCGAAGTTGTTCAGAAAGGGTCGGGGCGGGGGGTGGCCAGAAGACGCCCACATTCCTCAGACCAAACACGTTCAGACTCTAACTTTAAAAGTGTGTTTCTCAGGGCTGGATCGATAGCACAGCAGGTAGCGCATTTGCCTTGCATGCAGCCGGGTTCGATTCCCAGCATCCCATGTGGTCCCCCGAGCACTGCCAGGAGTAATTCCCGAGCATCGCCAGGTGTGACCCAAAAAGAAAAAAATGTATTTCTCACAGCTCTGGAGATCAGACGTTCCAAAGCAAGCATGCCCCCTGTCGTATCACTCGTGGGGTGACACCCCTGCCCCCACCTCCTCCCGGAGACCTGTGTGTGTGTGTGTGTGTGTGTGTGTGTGTGTGTGTGCATTGGATGGATACAGGCCATGACAAGGGGTGATTACAAGTGTGTGTGAGAGCATACATGAGTGTGGGTGTGTGTGTGGGAGTGTATGTGAGTTTGAGTGTATGTACGTGTGAGTGTGTGCATGAGTGTGTAAATATATGTATGTGTGAGTGTATGTGAATGTGTGAGCATGAGAGTGTATAGTATATATGTGTGGCTGAGAGTAGGTGAGTGTGTTTGCGCGCAGTGTGTGTGAGTGTATGTATGTAAGAGTGTGAGTAAGTGTGTGGCGGGGGTGAATGTGAATGTTTATAAGTATGTGTGAGTTTGTGTTATATGTGAATGTATTTGAGTATGTGTGTTTGTGAGTGTGTGGGTGTATATGAGTGTGTGAATGTGTGTTTGTGTGCGTCTATGTAATTGTGTGAGTGGGTCTGTAGGGCGTGTGTGACTGACTTGTGTGAGTGTGTGTATGTGAAAGCATGTGTATGTGTATGTTGTGTATGTGTGTGTGGTGTGTGTTTGTATGGGTGTTTGTGAGCACATGTGAGTGTGAGTTTGGTGTGTGTGAGTGTCTATGAGATGCCCCTGCTCCCCATCTCCTCTTGGGGTCCCGTGTGCGAGTGTGTGTGTTGGATGCACACCAGGCCATGCCAATAGCAATTAGAAGTATGAGTGTGCATGAGTGTGAGTATGTGAGTATAAGTGTGAGCATAAGAGTGTGTGTGTTGGTGAGTGTGTGGTGTGTGAGCTTATATGAGTGTGTTTGTGAGTGTGTTAGTGGATTTGTGTGAGTGTGGGGTGAGTGCATGAGCATATATGAGTGTGATGGTGTGTGTGACTGTGTGAGTGTGTGTAACTGTGTGTGAGTGCGGGTGGGTGTGCATGAGCAGAAATGAGTGTGATGGTGTGTGTGACTCTGAGTGTGTGTGAGAGTGCATGAGCAGACAGGAGTGTGTATGGTGTGTGTGACTGTGAGTGTGTGTAGTGTGAGACTCTGAGAGACTGTCTGAGTGAATGTTTGTGAGAGGATGTGACTGTGAGTGTGGGTGAGTGTGCGTGAGCAGATAGGAGTATGATGGTGTGTGTGACTGTGAGTGTGAGTGTGTGTGTGCAGTGTGTGACTGTGAGAGCCTGTGTGAGTGCGTGTTTGTGAGAGCACGTGAACGGGTGTGGTGTGAGTGTGCCTCTCCCACATGACATCAGGTACACATGTCAGCCATCACTTGTGCCGTCACCCTTTAATGCCCTTCCCCCCACCCCTGACAGCCGGGTGTGTGCCCTGTGCCCTGAGTGGGAAGAGGCATCGCCCGGCCCAGGCACCTCCTCAGCCTCTCAACCAGGATGAGGCCGGGGAGGCGCGTCTGCGTTGCCGCTGCCTGGAACTGCCAGGTCGGATGGAGCTCAGGGCTGGTCTGCCGGAACCGAATCCTCGACACACTGCTGAGATGCACTCACAGAGGCACGCAGTACACACACGCACATGTGCACACAGAGAGGGACACAGTACACATATGCATCTATATGCTCATGAGCACAGATGTGCACGCAGTACGTGTATGCAGAGTACACACATATGCTTGTGAACACAGAAGTGCATGTGGTCTGTCCACACACAGAATACACATATGCCCATGAACACAGACATGCACACTGCTGATACATGCACAGTGTACACATGCTCATGAATACAGATGCACACACAACCCATACATGGATACAGTATACACGTATGTTCATGAACACAGATGTGCTCACAGTTCATATATGCACAGAGGGATGCATGCAGACATGCACACAGTATACACATCTACATGACAGTGCATGCGTGCACGTGTGTGTACACAGCACGTGCATGTACTCGTGCACATACCATCACAGGAACACGTGTGTGCACATGACGTGAGCGCAGGATCACATACATGTGTATTCACAGACTGTGCTCGCACACCGGCGTACTTCCACGCAGAGATACAGACATGCGTGTGTGCCTATGCCCATTCAGAGGCATGCACACCAACACGTACAGGAACACAGGTGTGCATAGAAGGAACACCTTCCAAGGAGGGCACAAACACACACACACAACCACACAGATATGCCCAGGAACACATGCATGCACAGATCCACATGTTCGTAGAGTCACACAGTAGGCACCCAGAGAGTAGATAAGCACACAAACATGTTTCACACATGTAGACACGCTTCATGCCCACGAACATCCATGGGCCAGAATACGTGAGCACATGCTCTATACAAACATGCATAATAGCACGTGCCTGGGTCGGAGCACGTGAGCACACAGGCACGCACCGATTCGCTGGGAACCCGGGTGCACCATCCCAGACACCTGCAAGTGCTTGCACAAGAGATTCTTGCCAAGTCCCTGGGACGAGCACAGGGTGTGTGGCGGGGGCCCCCCACCAAGAGACGACACCCGCCCCTGCAACAGGCTTCCAAGGCCACCAGCCTCATGGTGCTTGCAGGCCCGTGTGTGTCTGGTAGGTGCCTGCATGCAAGTGTACATCTGTGTGTGTGTGCCTGTGTCGGCCTGTGTGTGCCTTCATCCACGTCCGGGTTGCTGCGTGTCTGTGCGCACGTGTGCTTACGTGCTGCGTGCGTGTGTGTGTGTGTCTGTGCGCGCACCTCCTCACTCACTTCTCTCTGCGCCCCTCCAGCTTTGGGCTGTGACCTCTGCCCCCTCGTAGCAGTGGACGGTGTCACTATCCCATCACTGGCCTCCCTCTGCCCCTGGGCCCTGTCGGAGAGCCCCGCCTTGCCCTTGGAACACGCTCAGGCCCCAGACACAGGGCTGGTGCAAGACGGTCCCCAATGGGTCCCCGGCTGTCAGGGACCCAGGAGCGGGCTGGTGTGTGGGGTTCCATGGGGGGGGGGCAGTGTCTGGGTTCCTTCGAAGGTGGGGAGCAGCGTGCGGACTCAGAGCTCCTCCTCACGCCCCTTCCTGGGGGCTGGACACAGACCACTTGGGAAGGGCCCAGCAGCGGGGACGTGGGAAGGGCTGACACGTCTCCTCATGCCCCCCACAGCCTCCACGCTGCACCCTCGGGGCATTTGGAGGTTGAGACCCGGGAAGAGCAGGACCGACCTTCTCTCCTGCCCTGGCCTCTAACCTGAGCTTGGCCCCAGCCCTGGGCCCGGCCTCGGGGGCGCAGTCTGGACGCTCTCGGCAATGAACACAGACGGGGTTTGGCACTTACCCCGGGGCGCACACTTGTGTCCCTAGACAGACTGAACTCCCGGACAGGCAGATGGCTGATTAAACTGGTCAATTTACTTATTGATAACTTCATCTTCTAAATTCACATTTATTGAAAGAAAGGATTTATGTCATAATGCTGCTAGATGGTGAGAGGCAAAATTGTAGCAGCGGCATCCAGGGCTCAGGGCAGACGCCCCGGGAACGCTGCCTTGAGGGGAACCGGGCCCCAGACGGCCCGGGGCAGAGACGGCAGAGACCAGAGATAGCCCAGGGCAGAGAGGGCAGAGACCGGGCAAGAGATGGCCCAGGACAGAGATGGCTCCCAGGATGGAGATGGTTCATGGGCAGGACCCTACATGGGTTTGATCCCAGCACCGCCTGGTCTCAGGGCACTGCAGGGAGCAGCCCCTGAGCACTGGACACAGTAGCCGTGGACATCACGTGTGACTCCCAAGTAGCACCCAAACCCAGGCCAACACTGGAGCCTGGACCCGGGCTGAGATCCTGCGGAGAGTACATGACAGACGCGTGTGCTCCACGAGGGGCGTCTGGACCCTGTCCCTGAGGCCCTCCGTGTGACTGAGACCCAGGCGTGGAGGGAGAGTGGCTCGTGGCTCGCCCTGCTGCCCAGACCCTCCCCGAGGTCTTTGGATGGGGGGGGGCTGGGCGGGGATGTGCATACTCAGCCGAGCATGAAGACTCCTGGCTCAGTGCTCAAAGTGCCAAATAGGGTTAAGAACTGAGCCTGGCGCCCACGTGCAAACATCGGCCCTTTGCGCACCCCCCCTGGGTTTGTTGCCCGCCGGGCCGTGGTGCCAGTTAGTGCCGCCTGTCTGCCCAGAGACCCAAGCGCTCCCTTCAGACATCCCCCGTGGTTCGCATTCCCCAGTCTGGGAGGCGGGACCACAAAGGCGGCCCACCCAGAACTGCCCACACTGCCGGCAGCATGACAGAAAGGAACCGGATCAGAACCCTCCCCCTTCCGCCACCCACCAGCATCTGACAGAAACGGGGTTTGTCTACCCTTGCTCTCTGCTCTGGACCACCCCAGCACACTCGAGCATCGGTGTCCAGTGTCCAGGCAGCGCTGGGTCAGGACGAATCCTGGCTATGGCCACGTGGCCAGACAGCTGGCACCGTCCGCAGCCTTCTGCGCACGGTGAAGGAGATAAGGGACTTGCTGTGTGTGCGTGAAATGGGTGGGAAGGCGCCGTGGGAACTGCGGTCTCCCGCGAACCCCTTGAACACGCAGCCGTCTGCCCTGTCCCTCTCCGCTGGGCGCCGTGGGGACCCCATCCTAGCCGCGCCCACTCCCCAGGCCTGGCCTGCAGCTGAGGGAGACTCAGAGACGCCCTGTGGCCGGCAGCAGGCTGGGCACAAGACAGGACCGGCGGGACTCGTGGGCACCTTCCCAGAAGGTCACCTCCTGCTCCCCCGCACCCCGAAGGTCCCAGGGTGGTTTCCAAAGAGAAAGGGGGTTCTTTGGTGTTCAGCATCGGAAGAGAGGAAGTTTTCTGCATTTCAGGGAAAATAAAGGCGTCGATTCCCACCGCCAGGCTCCCTCCAAGGCCTCCGGGCCGGTCGGGGGCGCACACCAAGCCCCTTCCCCGGGGGGCCGCGGGGCGCGCGGGATCCAGCACCCGCAGCGCGGCGCCCCGGGCCCCCCACCCTCCCCCGGCACCGTCCGTGTCCCCGCGACCCCCAACCCAGGCCCCACCTCCTCCTCCCGCGCCCCTCCCCCCTCCCGGGTCGGCGCGCCGCCGAGCATGCGCAGTGCGCGGGAGGCGGCGGGCGCGCACCCCGGGGCTCCTCGCGCGCTGGGCGCCGCCACCTGCGCGTTGCTAAGCAGTGACCATTGTCGCGGCGGGGCCTTGCGGCGCCCCCCGAAGCCTTGCGGGAGGAGCCCGGGCGGGGCCGCGGCATCTGGGCAGCATGGACTAGGGCCCCCGCGTCCCCGCCGCCCGCCTCGCCGCCCAGCGCCGCCGGGGAGCCACCATGACCACCGCCAAGGAGCCCAGCGCCGCGGGGAAGTCGGCGCAGCAGCAGGAGCAGGTACCGGGGGCCCGGGCCGCGCGTGTGCACGCGTGTGCACGGGAGTGTGCACGGGAGTGCGCCCCAGCTGTGCGTGCGCACGGCAGTGCGCCCCGGAGGCCGCGCGTGTGCACGGGGGTGCGCGCCAGCTGCGCGTGTGCACGGGAGTGCGCCCAGGCTGAGTGTGCCCGGGAATGCGCCCCGGCTGCGCGTGTGCACCGGGTGCCCGGGAGTGCGCCCAGGCCGAGTGCGTGCGTGTGCACCCCAGCTGCGCGTGTGCGCCGTGTGCACCAGCGTGCCCCCGCACAGGTTGGAGGGACCCGAGCGGGGTGGAGCAGGGGCGCGCGCCCCGGTGCCGTGAGGACCCGACCGCCCCCTCCCACCCGCTCCCGCCTGGACCTCCCCCCTGCGCCTCCTCCGCCGCGCCTGCCTCCGAGGCCGCCTGTGGCCGGGTGGGGGTGAACTTGACCGGAGGGACCGGCGCCTTAGAGCCTCTGAGCATGCGCCCCGGAAGGTTTCCAGCCACTCTGCGATTGGGGTCTGGCGAAGAAGGTGCCCCCGTGGAAGAGGCTTTTCTGGGCCCCCTGCAGGACTCTGCCTGGGGGCAAGGCCAGCCCCACCTGTGTCCTGAGTGGGCGGGCTCCCCACCCTCTGCCTGGGAGAGCTGGGGGCAGGGGACGGGACGGGGAGGCAGGGGGCACCCTGCGCCCCTCTGCCGTTCTGGGGGGCTGGAGGCCGGCAGAGGTCTATGCCGGGGAGGCCTGGGGGCTGCACCTCATTTCCTCCTAGCGCAGTTTCCCTGGGCAGCGTGTTCAGAGGTGGGGGGATCCGTCAGCGCACCCGCTGCGTTTCCCTTGGGTTTGGGGGTGTCGTTGCCGCTCTCTGGCTGAGACCGGATGGAGTTCAGGAACCTCGCGACCTTCTGTGACCCCAGGAAGCACTTTAGGTTTAAATTTAGTCTCGGCTGCCTTGCGAATGGGTCGCACGGAGGAGCAGATCAGCTTTGCAGTGTCCTCCTCCTCCTGCTCCTCCTCCTGCTCCTCCACCTGCTCTTCCTCCTCCTCCTCCTCCTGCTGCTGCTGCTGCTCCTCCTCCACCTGCTCCTCTGCCTTCACCTGCTTTTCCTCCTCCTCCTGTTCCTCCTCCACCTCCTCTTCATCCTGTTCCTCTTCCTCCTTCCTCCTCCTCCGCCTTCCTCCCCTTCCTCCTCCTCCTCCTCCTCCTCCTCCACCTGCTCCTCTTCCCCTTCCTCCTCCTGCTCCCCTGGATGTTCTCATGTTTTTGTTCTGGGAAGTTCTGAGGCTGGTGGGCATCTCCGTGGCTTCTCCCGGGCTGTGGGCGCCCGCCGAGCGCTGGTGCTCCAAGGACAGAGGGCGGCTTCTCAGCGGCCCCAGGCGGGCTCACTGAATGCCGTTTGGAGAACGTGTTCAATAATGGACAAGTCTCACCAAATCAACGTCTGAAGCTGAGGCACTAACGTGCCTGGCTCCCAGCTGGGACCCGGGGTTCACCCGCGCCTGGGTCACCACTCCAGGAAGAAAAGCTGCTTCTGCCAGGGCAGGGCTGGGCCAGGCCTCGCTGCCTGGGAGGGTGTGACAGGAGCAGGGAGCCTGGAGCGTTCTGAAGGCCAGGGCGGCAGACAGGACCCTGGCCATGGCCCCGCCCGCGGCCCAGCACGGACGCCCACACTCCATGGCAGGCTGTGTCCTGAACCCTGAGCTGGAACCCCAGGCTCAGGGCAGCGCCAGGCAGGAGGAGGACCTGGGTGCCCCCAGACTCATGTCGAGGGGGTGGGCTGATGTCGTAACCCAGTGGCCAAGAGCCATTTCAGGGGGTTTGCTAAGGCTGCATCCTCTTCGCGCTGTGTCCGGCCACAGCTGGTGCCCTCCGTCACGCCTCGCTGCAGCCTCCAGGCGACCCCCAGCCCTTCCCTTCCCTTGTTGCTTGCGAGGCCCCGGGGAGAGTCCTGGATGGCCCGACCAGGAGGGGTTTCAGGGGAGGCTTTGGAGAGAGAGAGAGAGAGAGAGAGAGAGAGAGAGAGAGAGACGCTGAGATGCCGGCCGTGGTGGGTGTTGGGGGAAGCTTCCCGGGCACCTTGTCTCTGCCGGCGCTTGGTCAGTCCCCGCGGGACGGCCTGGTCAGGGCTGGTTGAACGTGGCTGAGATGTGTGTCCAACGCCGTGTCTCCCTGACAAACCCCGCCTGACTGGTGCAGGCAGGTGAGTGAGTGAAGTTGGGAAGAACTTCCCTGTCTTTGGGGGTTGGAGCTTCACCCCGAGGTACAGGGGGACCATGTGGTGTTGGGGCGGGAGCCCCCAGTTCCTGCACGCAGACTCGTGCCTCGGTTCTGGGACAGAACTTCCTGCCAGAGACCTCTGCCGCTTAGGAGGCAGGATGCTGAGGGAAGCCCGATGGCTTTGGTTTGTTAGTGCTACGGGCTTCCCCCTGGCTCAGTGCTCAGGGATCACCCGGGGATGACCCGGTGGTGCTCAAGGCTTCCTCCCAGCTCAGTGCTCAGGGATCACCCGGTGATGCTCAAGGCTTCCTCCTGGCTCAGTGCTCAGGGATCACCCGGTGATGCTCAAGGCTTCCTCCTGGCTCAGTGCTCAGGGATCACCTGGTGGTACTCAAGGTTTCCTGCTGGCTCAGTGCTCAGGGATCACTCAGGGATCACCTGGTGGTGCTCAGGGCTTCCCCATGGCTCAGTGCTCAGGGATAACCTGGTGGTGCTCAAGGCTTCCTCCTGGCTCAGTGCTCAGGAATCACCTATTGGTGCTCAAGGCTTCCTCCTGGCTCAGTGCTCAGGGATCACTCAGGGATCACCTGGTGGTGCTCAGGGCTTCCTCATGGCTCAGTGCTCAAGAATCACTCCTGGCAGGGCTTTAGGGACCATATGGGGTCCTGGGGATCGAACCCGGGTCATCTGCAGGGCAAACGCCCTTCTCGACTATCTGCCGCCCTGTGCCAGGAGATTTTGCCTGTTAGCAACTGTATTTGCTTGCAGAAATATGTACGAGACTGGCTGGATGCATGGAAAGTGTTTCTGTTCTGAGAATACTATATGAGCACCTCGGAACCCAGGAGATGGTTATGTCTGGAGAGGAGTTCTCTGTCTCTCTGGAGATGCGCACATTTATTTTTGAAAGGAGCATCTGGAGCCTGGAAATGTCTGGAAACAACCTATCCTTTAGGCTGAATGAATTGGACGGAGGGTTTGGCGCTGCAGCCAATCAGACGCTGTGGCTTCCCGGGTGCAGCTCAGCGCCCCCCCCCCACATGTGGGGGCAGGGTTGGGGGGAAGCTGCGGCTGATTTGGGTTTAAATTTAGTGCATTCTCACAGACGAAATCCTTCCTTGGAGACCCAAATTAGGAGACTTGTTTTCCTTCAAATAAATAGAAGTCCAAATACGTTTTGAAATATACCGTGCGCCTTTCAGAAGCCGCAGAAGCGGGCGGCAGGGCCGGTGCCTGCTCTCCCTGCGGCGTCCAGCCGCCAGGGGTGCAGGGTCCAGGCGGGGTCCGCATGGGCATGGGCCAGTCCCGGCTTCTCCCACACGTGGCTCAGAGGACACGGCAACCTGCACGCGCCCGGAGTTCACCTGCCCCGGCCGTGCTGAGGCTGAGGACGGGCTGACCACAGGCTGTGCGTTCTCGGTTCTTCTCTGCACGCTCCTGGGTCTGGGCCTCGGGCTGGCTGGGGGCTGAGCTCCTAGGCGGACACGAGTAAATGGACATTGAGGTGCTCCCAGCCCACAGCCCGAGGTGGGCGTCGCCCTCCCGGGGAGGCAGAGCAAAAGCTGCAGAGCAGACGTGACTTTGGCGAGTCCCACCATCCTTCAGTGAGGAGGCTGGGGAGGGGCCCGGGTGGGGCAGGGTTCAGGTCAGAGGAAGGGCCCGGGGGAGGAAACCCAAGGAACGGGCTTCAGTGCTGGGAAGAAGGCTCGAGGCATCACTGGGGTTCCCACGGGCGGCTTCCTTTCGGGGTGCAGAGCAGCGGCCACGGAAGCAGTGTATTGGAGTGTGATTTGTGTTTGTGTGAATTGTATCCGTGTGAATTGTACTGTGTGGAGCAGAGCGACGGGCACTGGAGCAGACAAGACCCGACCTCGCAGAGCAGTCCTGAAGCGAGGCCCCATGGAAGGAGTATCTGGGAACGGTTGGCAAGGACAGGGGTCAGCACGGGGTGTCTGGCCTTGAGCCTCGCTCGACCCCCTGGTCACGGGCGCCCAAGACACAGAAACTGTCACGTGCGCCCAAGACACAGAAACTGTCACGTGCGCTTAGCAGGTCAGCCTGACCGAAGCATCTAGCCTTGACTGAGACTGGACCGGGCAGAGCAGAGTGGGAGAGGTGAGAGGCCAGTAATGCTGGACTTGATGTGACTGGACCTTCCTGTAAGCCGAGACCCTCTAGAAAACGTTTGTATTTGGCAATGAAATAAACAGTCATCAGCTGCTCCCGGAGGGGGTTTCCCCGCGTGCCCACGTCATCCTCCCCACGTCTGCCCGGACCCAGTACCAATGTGCCGGGCACCTCGGGGTGGGGGAAATCTTCCCCAACAGTACTGTGTGAATTGTATCAGTGTGAATTGTATCCTTGGGAATTGTATCCTTGTGAATTGTGTCAGTGTGAATTATATCCCTGTGAATTGTATCAGTGTGAGTTGTATCCCTGGGAATTGTATCCCAGGGAATTGTTTCAGTGTGAGTTGTCTCCCTATGGATTGTATCGGTGTGAATTGTACTGTGTGAGTTGTGTCCCGGTGAGTTGTACCCCTGTGAATTGTACTAGTGTGAATTGCATCAGTGTGAATTGTATCCCTGTGAATTGTATCAGTGTGAGTTGTATCAGTGTGAGTTATATCCCTGTGAATTGTATCTCTGGGAATTGTACTGTGTGAGTTGTATCCCTGTAAATTGTATCAGTGTGAATTGTACTGATGCAAATTGTATTAGTGTGAATTATATCCCTGTGAACTGCGTAGGTGTGAATTGTATCTGTGTGAATTGTACTGTGTGAGTTGTATCCCTGGGAATTGTACGGGTGTGAACTGTACAGGCGTGAATTCTGTGGGTGACATTGCGTGGGTGTGGACTGTATGAGTGTGCAGGGTGGGTGTGAACTGTAGTATGTGTGTGAATTGTGTGGGGGGGTGGTGCACGAATGGGTGTGACCTGTGCCCCTGGGGAACGTGTGGTCTGTCCAAGTGAACCTCTGTCCTCCTCCTGCTTGTCCTCAGAGCTGCCGTGACTCTCCAGGTAGCGAGTGCCTTGGAGGATAGAGGAGGGAAGCCCGGGTATCCAGGGGCCGTGCTCAGATCCATCCGAGACCCGAGACCTTTCCAGAACAGGTGGGAGGAGAGAACTGGGCTGTGCTGGGGGCTGATGAGAAGGAGTGGCTGGCGTGAGTGGCTGTGAGCCCGTGGTCTGGGCGTAGAGGTAGGGGCCGTCTCCTGGGGTCTTGGGGAGGCACGCAGAGGAGCACTGTCCTCAGGGGCGTGACCCGGCATACCATCCCAGGAGAGCGGGGCAGGGAGAGGCAGCCTTCAGCCTGAAGAGGCCACCTGTGTGCTGGGGATAGAGGAGGGAAGGTTGTCCCTGGGGCCCAAGTGACACCGTGTTTGAAAGGCCCGAATGAGTCCCCAGATTGACCATTGAAAACCCAGATCACCACAGATGAGCCGCAAGCAGAGCCCACGCTCAAAATAAATAGAAAGCGGGTGCGTTCTCTCAGGCAGAAACGCTTCCCGGGGGTTGAACGCGTGTTCTCGGCCACACTGGTGCTCCTACGAACGCAGTGGCGCCCGTTACTTCTGACTCCAAGCTCCCTGGGGAAGCTGAGCTCAGACCTTCAAATGCTCCACTGAGGAAACCCCAGGGCTTTGCGGGTTGAGAGCTCCCCATTAACCTTCGCCAGAACGCTGTTAGCTGCCACGCACACGTCGAAAATGTTAAGATGCTAATCACTTATAGGAACGAACAGTCACCGCTCTCTGCCTCGCCGGGAATTGCAGCGTTATTATCTCGTACGGAAATGAGCCGTGCCTGGCTTTGGCTCTCACCGATGGGGTGTCGCAGTCGACATCCCTCATCCTCTCCCGAAACGAGGCTGTGGGTTCAGGGCTTGGAAAGTGGGAGGAAAGACTAACGCGGGCTTTGCTTCTCTGCCAGGAGAGACAGTGCGCGTTGGAAGGGCGCGTTCTCACGGAGATCAGACGAGCAGGTTGTGTTTCCTGTGGCAGGAGGTGCGTTTGGGAGGGCCTGGGATGTTCCGATGCTGAGTTGGGGGCTTGTCACTTGGCGGGCTTCTAGGTTTAGACTTGGCAGGCTTCTAGGTTTAGACCACCATGGGGGGCCTTTCAACTTGGCCCCTGTTTGTGTGTGGCAGCTCAGCGGGGGACTTGACGGACTTTGAGAATCTGTGTTCTTTGAAGTGGATAAACAGACAGGGGTGGAGGCGTGTGTCCAGAGTGCAGCAGCACCTACTTTGAGCCCACGTGGTGCCCTGCCGCTCCCGGGTGCAGCCTCAGCTCCGGGGACTCCCAGCATTGGCCCCGTTCCCCAAGGATCCTCGGGTGGGGCCCCAGACCCCCCAGAGCACCCCTCCGCGGAGCCCAGGAGAGCTCAGTAAGGCTGAAGGCGGTGCCAGGCCTCCCTGCTGGGGTTCATGTTCTCGTAAGGCCACGTCACAAGTTCTCCTGGTCACCCCACATACCAGGCTCCAAGCCACCCCACGGCGCAGTTGGCAGAACAGTGAGTGCTGTGGTTGGCTTCGGGGTGCTCCCACAGAGACCTCTGACGGCGGGCTCTCCACCAGAGCATTTTGGGGTCAAAATGATGGTGGGACCGATGGACACGAAGGCGAGTGGATGGTGTCCAGGGGCGAGTGTCGGTGAGTTGGGGCCGCGGGCCCTCTGAGGCTCCGGTTAGGGTTCACTTCGGACCCTCACTGCCAGTTATGTATTGGGCCTGGCTTTGATCGGGGCGTCACCAAGGACAGACGCAACTCTGGGTTTCCAGTTCCGGAAGCAGTTGATGATGAGGGGCTTGAGTTTGCCAGCAGCCCACCGTCCAGCGGGCATCTGAGCCCTGGCACCCGCGAGCCAGCCGTCTAATTTTAGCAGTGGTGCTGGATGCCGCAGAATCCACCAACAGCTTTCCAGGGCACTTTGCTGATAGTGTGGGTCCGGAGACGCCGGCAGCCTCCCGCCTGCTGAGCCGGTGACTCGGAACAAAGGCTTTGAAAATTCTGTGTGTGAGGGGTGGGAGGTGGCGCCCAAGCGCCCACCTGGTGTGCTGATGAAAATGGGAACAGGCCTGGGGCCATCAGGGCGTGTTCAGACGCAGCCAGAGGTCAGGAGCAGCTGGCCCCGAGGAGAGTCAGTCTTGAGGTTCTGACTCACGATCAGATGAAAATTCACACCCCAAACTGGAGCCAGGGCCCCCTTTTCTCTCCTGCAGAAATGAGTGCCACCGAGGCCACGGTGGCGGGTGACGGGCATGTGTGGGCCAGTCGCCCTCTCCTGTGGCTGGGCAGCCTCCTGTTCGAGCACCCAGGGCTTTGCATTCATGCAGGGATTCGTGCTGGGCCATGCCCAGCGGGGTGAGGGGGCTCTTCCTGGCTCTGTGCTTGGGAGTGGCCCCCGGAGGTGCTCAGAGGGACATAGGTGGAGCAAGGGGGGTCAAACTGGGGTCCCAGTCAGGTCTGCTGCTATGAGCCCATGCCCGACCTCGTGTGCTGTCCCCATGGGGCCTCGAGCACCCACCCCGTCTCCAGTCAGGCCCTTGAATGGTGGCTACGAACCAGGATGTCTTTGATTTGAACACACGGCCCAGGGCTCTTTGCTTACAGAAGCGTGTTGGGTCAGGGCAGAGGGTTTTGGGAGGGGAGAGAGAGAGAGGGTGAGAGGGAGGGAGGGGGGGAGAGAGAGAGGGGAAGAGAGAGGGAGAGAAAGAGAGAGAGAAGGAGAGAGAGAGTTCCCCAGAAGCCCCGATAAGAAAGAGCAGAGACCACCCCCAACCCGCAGGCCAGACCCAGCCTCTGGAGACCCGTGGAGAGGGCTCGGGAGCCAGTGCTCCCACAGACTGTGCCCCAGCCCCATAGTGGGCACTTAGTGGGGTCGGGAAGGGCTTGTGACCCGCAGGCTCTGGGGTGGTCAGTGGCCCGACAGAGACCGCCCCCCACCCCAGACAGAGATTCCCGTGCGGAGACGTCAGCATCCTGGGGGAACTCGAAGGAATTTTAAAACACATACAAGAAGGTTCGAGGCTGTCGGGATTTCTGGCTGTGGTTTTGAGAATCGAAATAAGCACTTCTGGCCCCTGAGAGCCAGCCGGCTTGGTCCAGAGTTAAAGAAGGGGATAAGCCAGGGGCAGAGACATAGAGCAGGGTGGGCGCCAGGTGCCCCCCGTGTGACCCCCCCACCCCTCGGAAACGGGATAAATCAGCAGTGAGCGTGCACGGGTCTGCCCCTTCACGCCGAAATATCAGGCTCTGCGCGAGCTCGGCTCCTTCCGGGTGTCTCCGGGCCCCTGCCACCTGCCCGGTGCCCTATCCTGGTCCGTGAGGCCACGTGCTGCCCGGCTGGCGGCTCAGACTCGCCCTGCTCGGGGGCGTCCCGTAGCCCCTCCCGCCCAGTGATGTGAGAGCTGTGCTTTCAGAACAGGGACCTTCCCCCCGCACCCCTAACATGAGCCCCCCTAACCCCGCAGGGGCCCCAGCAGACGTGGGCTCCGGCCACAGCCCACAGAGTGTGCACGAGCCCGAGCTGACCGTCCTTCCCTCGTTCCCGCCGTGGCCTGAGCCCGTCCACGAGCGCCTACAGGACATGGCGGCCTCGTAACCAGGGCCCGGGAGCGAGTGGACGCCTGAGACGGCCGCGGCCTCCCGCCCGGAGTCCTCCCAGCGAGGGGCAAACCAGGGCGCCTCGCGCTTCCGTGATTTCCGAGTAAGCAGCAATTAATGAGGCCTGCGTGGGAGGGGGCGGGAGGCAGTCAGCTTCCTCCTCTCACACTTGAGTAGCCTCCAAAGTGGTAGTTACCCGGCAGGTGTGCAGCGGGGAGGGGCCCTGAGTCAGCCCGCAGGTGCTCCTGCCCGACTCTGCACGCACCCGGGTTTCGGAGCCGCTCCAGAGCCAACAGCCCGGGGAGCATCAGGGAATCCGACCCTCAGGGCAGAGACGCCCCGACCCATGGCGGGTGCAGGACAAGCGCACCTCTGGGTGCGGTCGGGGCGTGGCCGGGAAGGCAGGGAGCCTGTGGCCCGGGTGGCTGGGATGGGGAGTATGTGTCCAGCTCAGGGGCGGCCAGGCCCACTGAGGGAGAGACGGCTGGTCCCCCGGACCCCGCCTTCCCAGCTGGTGGCATGCAGACAGACTTGTCCCCTCCCGGCCTGGGCACTCCGGGAATGGCCTGGTGCCCCGTGCAGGGCTGCCTGCCGCCTCCCAAGGGCCCCCCCCATCCACCTCTCCGCCACCCAGCACGGCCACGGAGTCGGTCCCTGTAGGATGAGCCCAGGAGTCCCTGAGCATGTGGACCGCAGCCTGTCACAGCAGGGGCACGGCTCACTTCCTTCCTTGGATGTGTGTGTGTGTGTGTGTGTGTGTATCTGTTTGCACACACCTTCTTGTGCGTGTGCATGCGTGCATGTGTGTGCTTGTACATACATGCACATATGTGTGTGCGTGTGTGCATGCATGTGTGTGAGCATGTGTGCACGTGTGTGAATGTGAGCATGTGCACACACTGCTGGCAGGACATGCCTTGTCAGCTGCAGACTCCGCCTGGCTCACAGCAGTTGGTGCCTTTGGACCGGGTTCGATTCACTTCGGCGCCAGCTGAGCAAATGCTGGGACTCTTGGAGCTGACGGTGCTGCTTGTTCATGGTGCTGCAGGAAGACCCGTCCCGAGGCCCGCCTCCCAGGCAGCCTCCCAGCCGAGCCCAGCTCAGGGGCACACGCGTGTGTCTCCAGGCCCTGCACACACGGGCTCACGGCGGCTGCACTTCACGTCCGAAGTGCCAGGGTTGTGATGAGCAGGCTGCGATCAGGACTTGAGGTTCATTCCTGCGCCGTAAAGTCTCTGCGGGAATTTGCAGATTTGTGTAATTGTGTTGTCATTGCTTGAACGAGGAAATTCTGCCGCGGGAACAGTCGTTGAACCTGAGAAGAGCGGTGAAGGAACGCAGCCCCCAGTGCCCAGGCCGCCATGGTGGCGGCTGGCGCCCCTCAGGAGGGTGGACGCGTCGGATGCTGCTGGCCAGAGCCTCCCTCTCAGCTGATTCCTGTGGAGGGAACGGAAAATCTCTTTAGCTTCTGTGGACGCTTCTGAGCTAGCACTCTATCTTCACGTCAAGGACTCGTCAGGGAGTTTAGGGGAACTTCAGTTTCACGAGGCTCACAGGCGCGCGTTTTTGGGTTTGGGCCACACCTTCGATGCTCAGGGCTGACTCCTAACTCGGTGCTCAGGGCTCATTCCTGGCTCTGTGCTCAGGGCCGACTCCTGACACAGTGCCCAGGGCTGACTCCTGGCTCTGTGCTCAGGGCTTGGGGGACCTTGTGTGGTGTTAGGTATTGGACTCAGTTTGGTTGTTGCACAGCAAGCGCCTCACCCTTGTCCTATCTCTCCAACCCCCAAATGTTTCCTTGGGAAGCATCCTCAGGACATTCCCCAGGGCGCCCCAGCCTGGTGTGAGCTGTGGGTGGCCACTGAGCCCGAGGATGGCTGCCCAGCGCCCATCTTACCTGAGTGTTGGACACGGCATGTTTCTCTCGGACTCAGTGGCTGTGGGGAGTCCAGTGCGTGTGTGTGTGTGTGATGCGGAGCTGTCTGCAGTGAAGCACAGGGGCTCCGACGTGAGGCCGAGGGCAGCTGGTCTGCGCTCGCCTGAGCCAGTGAAGCTTTGTCCAGGGGCGGATGCAAGTCCCGGTGCTCCCCTGCAGGGACTGGGCTAATAATACTGACTTAGGTCGGACACGGTCCTAACACATACTAACAAAGGCCACGCATACAGATGAAAAATCGTAGTCATTGGGGCCAGAGAGGTGGCACAGTGGGTAGGACACTAGCCTTGCGGGCAGCAGACCCAGGTACTACCCAGGACGGCACAGGGTCCCCCAAGCACGGCCAGGAGTGAACCCTGGGCACAGAGCCAGGAGTCAGCTTTGAGCACTGCCAGGTGTGGCCCCAAAACAAGCTTTCGTAGCTGCATTCAAAAATCAAAAAAGGGGGGGGGCTGGAGTGATTGCACAGCGGGGAGGGCGTTTGCTTTGCACGCAGCCGACCCGGGTTCGATTCCCAGCATCCCATAGGGTCCCCTGAGCACCGCCAGGGGTAATTCCTGAGTGCAGAACCAGGAGTGACCCCTGTGCTTTGCCGGGTGTGACCCAAAAAGAAAAAAAAAGGTGAAATCCATTTTACTTAACACAGTGCATTAGAACCTCCCAATTGTCATGTTAAACTGATGTGGACAATATCTGTGGACGTTAAACCAATGTGAAAAATATCTACGAGCGTGAAGCCCACGTGGACAGTGTCTGGACGCTAAGCCCACGTGGACAGTGTTTGTGGACGTGGGGCTCCTCCGTCCCTCTGTCGCTGGCCTCGCTCAGGTGTGGCCCGAAGGAGCCTCCCCAGGGCTGCGTCTGCGCAAGACGCTGGCCCCGCGGCACCGACCACTCAGCCTTTTGGGCTTGTGCTCCGACACCTCCGTGTCCTCGGCTGCTTTCAGTGTGCATGAGAGGGAGGCTCAGCTCAGGCACAGACTGACGCAGAGGCCTCGCGGGCAGTGGGCGCCGTCCCAGTGGGTGCCTGGTGGAACCCCGCAGGCTGCCACTCTGCCCCGACCCCACCCAGAAGGCGGCCACTCTCCACCGAAAGCAGGAGACCGAGCGCCACTTGGACCCACGCAGGGATGCAGAAAAAGTAAGGAGGAGCGGGTGGGTTCCTCCAGGCTCCGCCGTGTTTGCCGAGACCACCCGTGGGGCGCCGTTCCCCCCTTGCCAGCCTTGGCTTTCAGGATGCTGGTGCAGGGGGCCGTGCCCGTGGGGGCCAGCTCGTGGGCAGTGAGTGTCAGCCCCTGCTTGTCCTGGGGTCAAACACAAAAGCTGCTGGCCGGCTTGGGGCAGGTCCGAGCTCATGGGACGGGGGAGCTGCCTCTGGGTCTAGAGCTCCCCCTGGCCCATCTGGGGAAATGGTGCCATCATGTCCGGACAGTTCAAGCCCCGCCGTGCCGTCCCGGGTGCTGGGTGGCGTTTCTGAATTTCCTGCTGGCTCCTGTGTGGGCTCCGCGAGCACTGTGTGGAAAGCGGGCCGCAATCTCGCACCCACACGGCACGACGCCTTGGGTGGGTGGCCTGCCCACCGGGTCAGGGGTCCGGCAGTGTTGGACAGGGCGAGTGCTAATCCTGTGACGGATGGTTTCGCCAAAACCGACAGGAACGGCCCCGTGGGCTTCTCTCGGCAGCTGGTGCCTCCAGGCGGGCACATGGGTGCTGGCGGGATTTGGTGGCGGGGCCAGGAGCCCAGCAAGTGACTCCTGCGCCCAGTGCCGGAGCCACCACGGCATCGGCTGCTCCTCAGCTGCTCCCGGAAGGGCTGCAGATGGTGCGGGCGGGCGCTCACCTCACATGCGGTCCAGCCTGCTCTGGATGGAGATGCCACAGAGCACTCGAGACCCCGCTGGGACCTGAGCGCACACGCCCTCCACAGCCGCCTGCGCGCTGCCTGGAGCCACAGACCACGGGGCAGGGGTGACTCAGACCTGGGCATGGCCCTGCCCGTGCACCCGCATGGCTGGCTGGGCTGAGCTCTGCGGTCACAGGGACCTGTTCCACCTTGGTCCCAGGCGTGTGTCTGCTGGAGGTGACAGTCCCGTCATGAGCTCACTGCAGACCAGCCCCAGGGGTAGACAGGGACACGCACCCCTGCAGGCCCGGTTTGTGCGTGGCCTGTGGGCAGGGGAGGCTGCTGTGAGGACGGGGCAGGGCCCACGGTCCTGCCACCTTCCTCTCGTCCTGGCATCTCAGGGGCCGTTGTCCTTGCTGGGCATGACCTGGTTCCAGCTTTGCCGGGGAGGGGGCGGGGGGGTTGTTCTGGAAGCCTCGTCCTTGCCAACTCTCCCTACAGCCCAGCCCAGACACAGGTCAGTGCTGGTCGTGTCCCCTTCACCTCCCACCTTCTCGTCTCTCGGTCCCCATCAGAGTCCTGCTCAACTTCCTGTTCAGGCCTCTGGCCGCGTCCCCCTGTGGAGACGGCCGGAAGCACCCCCGAGTCAGACGCCCGCCTGGGCCGTGGTCCCAGCCGGCTCCCGAGGTTTGGGGCTCCCGCGGGGGGCTCCTTCCCACCCACAGGATGCTGCATCTCGTGGGAAGAGCTGGCGTCCTGTGTGCTGGACACGGAGGCGTTGGGGTGTCCCTCCCTAAAGGCACCGGTGCAGCTCAAGCCACCGTCTTCCACTTGAGGGCCTGGCTAGAGTGGACCCCCCACACCCTGTTCTGCTCGGGGAGGTTCAAGATCCGTGTTGCAGAAACCTGTTTTCCAGGGAACAGCTGTACGGCGAAAGGCATTTTGGCATCCGGAATATGGGGTCACGGGCCCCAGCCCCCGTGCCCAGGGCTGTGTGATAAGTGGATCCCAAACACCCAGGGACTCTCGTCTCCCCCATCAGGGTTGCCCGCCCGCTCCGGCTGCCTCACCGGGGTCTCCTCTGAGATGGCGAGTCTGTGCCAGGGAGATGCATTCGTACTTCCTGCTCTCCTCACGCCGAGGGGTACGGAGCCACTGGGCCTGTCTGCTCTGTTCCGGGGCGTCAGGGCTGTGGACAGCATCCACATGCAGGACCGAGTGACACCAGGGCCCTGGGTCTTCAATAAATATTCTTAATAATCGGGGAAAGACACTTCTGCCTTCCATCATTTGCACCTCTCTGTGTGTTTAGGCCGAGGGCACAATTTAAATGGATTCCAAAAACAAATATCAATTTTGCCTCCCTGGCATCTGAATGGCGTACCTGTTGGGAGGTTTTCTTGTCAAGAGCTTTCGATCACAGGCATGCATCATTGTAATTGAGCCTGTATTGGAAAAAAATGCATTTCCAGTGATTTTTTTAACCATACAGGCTGTGCGGGCCCACGTGGCAGCTCAGGTGCCCGGAGGGAACAGTCTGTGTCCTTGGCCTGCAGCCTTGGGGCTTGGCAGAAAGGAACCAGTTAACTCTTCAAAGATCTCGACGGTCTCTGGCTATCGGGAATGAAGCAGATTGAATCGTGTCCAGATGGGCTCATCAGAACTGGTGCGGCCCAAGCAGAGCTGCCCGTGGCCTTTGAGCCGTGCTTCTATTTATAGTTGTGGCCCTTCTGTGGCAGGTCCCCATCTAAACTCGATGTTCCGCCTGTTCTCCATCCACCCTGGAGGAGACAGGTCAGAGCACAGCATCCCGATAAGGATGCAGTTCCTGTGCCGAAGGCCCGAAAACTGCAGTTAGATTTGGAAACCCCGCCTGGCCCCAGAGAGTTCTTCGGCCTCTCTGTTGTCATGGTGACGACGACCATGGCTCCAGTGGACCCATCGTGGCTGCTCCGAGCCCAGAGTGTGCGCTGCTGGCACTGCCTCTGATAGCAGTCTGCATGTCCAGACCCCCGTGCCGTCCCCACAGCCAAGTGCATGTGTGTGCATCTCCCCGGGAGGAAGACGGTGGGGGGGGGGCAGGGGGGAGGGTGTTGGCGGGGGAGCTCAGAGGGCAGAAGCTGCTCCTCGTCACAGGAGACCACGTTCCTCCGGCTATTTAGGAGCAAAGAAGCGCCTGGATCTCATGTCTAGATCCCATGTCTAGATTCTGTGTTAGA
The DNA here is from genome assembly GCA_028565675.1 of Sorex palustris. Taxonomy (NCBI): domain Eukaryota; kingdom Metazoa; phylum Chordata; class Mammalia; order Eulipotyphla; family Soricidae; genus Sorex; species Sorex palustris. Next base: position 3,152 of record JAOXYA010491522.1, on the reverse strand, counting down.
TCTGGAATCTAGATCCCGTGTCTAGATTCCATGTTAGATCCTGTGTCTGGATCCCATGTTAAATCTGGAATCTAGATCCCATGTCTAGATTCCATGTTAGGTCCCATGTTAATCTCGTGTCCAAGCTCCATGTTACATCCCGTGTCTGGATCCCGTGTTAAATCTGGAATCTAGATCCCGTGTCTAGATTCCATGTTAGATTCCATGTCTGGATCCCATGTTAGATCCTGTGTCTGGATCCCATGTTAAATCTGGAATCTAGATCCCATGTCTAGATCCCATGTTAGATTCCATGTCTGGATCCCATGTTAGATTCTGTGTCTGGATCCCGTGTTAAATCTGGAATCTAGATCCCATGTCTAGATCCCATGTTAGATTCCATGTCTGGATCCCATGTTAGATCCTGTGTCTGGATCCCATGTTAAATCTGGAATCTAGGTTCTGTGTCAAGATCCCATGTTAGATTCCATGTCTGGATCCCGTGTTAGATCTCATGTCTGGAACCCGTGTCTGGGCTGGCGGCTTAGTAAGAGCACCTGAGGGTGTGGTGCTGCCTGGGGTCCCCCCGACTGCACTCAGCGTTGCTTGGACGACCAGGTGGTGGGCGCCCCCCCCTAGAGTTCTGGGGCCCGCTTGCCTCTGAGCGTCAAGCCGCAGCTAACGCAGTGTTTGTTTTATATTCTTAGTTGATTTTTGTTGTAGGGACACTGGGTGGTGAGAGGCCAAGACTCCCCCGAGGCTGCATTTCTGATCCCCTGCGGGCCAGTATGGCCCCTGGGCAGAGCCGAGGTGTCTGCAGCGTGTGGGCTGAGGGTGTTGGTGTCAGTTCCCCAGGGGCACACGGAGAAGTGGGGAGGGCACTGCTGGCACGGTGGCACAGCTCTGGGCCGCTCCAGGCGTGGGTTGGACACGACTGACGCCCGAGTGGCTCCGTGCTGACCGTGGGCTCGGGGCGACTGCTGGCCTCGGCTGTGGTCCCGTGGCCTCGGCTGCTCCTGCACCCGCCTGTCCCCAGCCCTGTGGTCAAGAGCCCCTCCTGGGAAGCCTCTGGACCCAGAGCCTGGGTCAGGCCTGCGACTCGAGGAGTGAAGACTCGGTCACGGGCCAGGAGGGGTCCAAGCTCAGAGGAACCCAGAGGTCGCTCGGAGTCAAGGTGTGCATGGTGGAATGGGCAGTGCTCAGGGCACCCTGAGGGTCCAGCAAAAGGGAAAGGGTCAGAGGCGAGGCAAGGGGGCGCGGGGGCGGGCCCTGCCCACTGCCCACTGCCCGGGCACCTCTCTGGAAGCTTGTGCCCGTCCTGGTGGCCCGTGTCTGGCGAGTGTGTGCCCGTCTCCGCAGCGCCATCCCCGGGGCCTCCAGGATGCCCTGAAGGAACAGACCCACCATTGAGCCTCCCAACTGCCACACTGGGCTCTTTCACGCTGCCGCCGAGGCTTCTGCAGGACGTGCCGGGAAAGGCAACGGGCAGGCAGGGCTGCCCCCTCCCCCGTTCCCCTACCCCTTCATTCCTCCCTCCCTCCCTTCCTTCCCACCCCACTTTCTTTCTTCTTTCTTTCTTTCTTTCTGGGTGATGCTTGGCAATGTTCAGGGGTTACTTTTAGATGTTCTAAAACTAAAAACTAAAAACTCAGGATTACTGCTGGTGGTGCTTGGGGAACCATAAGAAATGCCAAAAATTAAACCCAGTTTTTTTACATGCAAGTCAAACACTCTACCTGATTTACTATCCCTCCAGCACCACTTTTGTTTCTTTTCTGATGGGTGGGTATGCTTAGGGTTTACTCCTGGCTTTGTTCTCAGGGATTTCAATTGGCAGTGTTCTTGGGACCATATGCAGTACAAGGCATTCAACCCAGTTAGACAGCATGAGAGGCAAATACCCTAAACCCGACTGCCTCTATGGTCCATGTTCCCTCAATTATATAGTGAAAAGTTCAAAATTGTTTTCAGAATATTAGCAAATATTCCTTGAAGGTGAAATTAGGAGTCTTCAAAATTTATATGGTAACAATAATACAAATTTTTTATTGAAAGACTGTGGCAAAAACAAGAATCTGCATTAAAAGATATTTCATTGTCACCATTACCCACCATTCAAAATGTTTTTTCTGTTGTTTTTACATTAAGTTGCTTTTGTTGTTTTGGGGCCACACCCAGCAGTGTTTAGTCCTTCTGTGCTCAGGGATTACTTCTGGGAGACAAAATATACCAACAATGGTTACTTCTGTTTTGGATTTTAAGATGCTTATTTTTCTTCTGTTTATTTATCTATTTTGAAAATTTACATAGAAAATATAGGTCTCCACGATACACTCAAGATAGAAGCAAATCACACAAAGGCCTCAAAAAACAAATCAAACACCTCGAAATTAAACAGCTCAATGTTGAACAATGAGTGGGTCAGGAAGGAAGTCAAAGATGAAATCAAAAGATACCTGGAAACAAACGAGAATGAAGACACGACTACCAGAACTTATGGGAAGGAGCTAAGGCCATGCGAAGAGGAAAATTTATAGCGTTGCAAGCATTTCGAAAAAAAAAAAGAAAGAAAGGGCATACATAGATAACCTAACCACACAGCTCAAGATATTAGAAAAAGACCAAGGAAGGGAACCCAAAATTGGCCGAAGGAAAGAAATAATAAAACTTAGAGCAGAAATTAACAACATGGAAACCAAAAAAGCAATCTGAAAGGTCAGTGAAACCAAGACCTGATTCTTTGAGAAAATAAATAACATTTATAAACCACTAGCAAGACTCACAAAGAAAGAGAAAGAGAACCCTAATAAACCAAATCAGAAATAAAAAAGGGGACATCACAACAGAAACTAATGAAATTCAAAAGATTATCAGAGACTACTTTGAGAGTCCATATGCCACAAAACAAGAGAACCTAGAAGAAATGGATAAATTCCTGGATTCCTATAATCTCCCACGATTGAACCAGGAAGACTTGGGATTCCTGAATAGATACATTTATATCAAGGAAATTGAAGTGGTAATCAAAAGTCTTCCCAAAAATAAAAGCCCAGGCCCAGACAGGTTCACTAGTGAATTCTTCCAAACATTTAAACGCTATAGTCTACTTTCAGCATGCTTCGCCCACCCTGGGAGGATCCTCCCAATACCCTTTATTTGGTGCTCTCTTCTCT
>JAOXYA010491484.1:0-15315 GCA_028565675.1 Sorex palustris | reverse complement strand
GGTTTGAGGCTCTTCGTGTTCCTAGAACGAACAGATGCCATTGGGCTACACTAGCACGCGACAGGGACAAATGGAGAAGTTACTGGCGCCCACTCAAGCAAAGCGATGATTAACGGGAAGTCAAGTGATCAAGTGATCAAGTGGTTTGCAATAGAGGTATCAAGTGGCCTTTTCCCCAGCATGTGAGGTCGGCTTCCAAGCCGTGGGGCAAACCTCCTGGTCCTTGTCTCTTCTATCCTTCAGTGTTACTGTTTCCTGTTCTGTTACTTTATATTCCACAGATGAGTGCAATCATTCTATGTCTGTCCCTCTCTTTCTGACTCATTTCACTTAACAGGATACTTTCCATGTTGAAGTTGTGATGCATACTTATGGAATCATCCCGAGCACACGATTCGCCTTTGTTGAATGTATATTGTTCAAATTGTATTTTTTATTTGTCTAGCAGTTTTTCTGCTATCAGGAAGCCCCCCACCACAGTTGTCTTTTTGCAAAACTTAGATTGTTTAAGTAAGGAGTTGACTGAAGATTCAAGTAAAGTAAGTTTCGGGGAGAGCATGCTAAAAAAATAGACATTTTATTTATTCAGGTTTGAAGTAAAAACAAGTCATTTAAAAAACATTTAAATAAATTTTTAATTATAATTTTTTAACTTGAACCAGTGATAGACACACTCACAAAGTTGTTCACGATCATATTTCAGTCACATAATGTCTCAACACCTGTCCCTTCACCCGTGTACTTTACCTACCACCAGTTTTTCTCCTGTGCCCCAGACCCCCCCTTTCCCACCTCTATGGCAGACACTTTTCTTACCTTTCTCTTTCTGTCTCTCTCTCTGTCTCTCTCTTTCTCTCTCTTTTTGGGCCTATGGTTTGTGATAATGAACATTGTCATGTGTATCTCTTTACGTACTTTCAACACTCAGTTCCAAACATGCCAAACGTGTTTAATTTAGAGAATATGAAGAGGGGAGGTGGGAGTTGGGGTGGGGGGGGGAGAGAGAGACAGACAGAGACAGAGCGACAGAGAGAGAGAGAGACAGAGCGAGAGAGAGAGACAGAGAGAGAGAGAACAGGATTTCTCCAGAGTGGAAAAATAACCCCAGTATCAGAGGGTGTGTGTGGGCTGCACACGTGTGTGGGAATTGAGTGTTCAGACTGAGGGCCTTAGGAAGATGATTTTAGGATCAGAAGGAGGTGCCCTCTTGTGGAGCTGTTGATGCTGCCAACTTGTCTGGTGTTTGCCTTCAAGCAAGGTGCGAGGGACACGATCCATCTTTGATGTAGTTACTATGAAAAGAAGAAGCAAGAACAACTTAGATGTCTCATTTTAAGGAGAGTTGGATTAAAGAGAGGGTCACTGGTGAAGGGACAGGTGTTTCATGCTGGGCTCCCTCTGCACGGCCGGCTGCCAGGGGGTTGAAAGCGGCTCACAGACGTGCTACGCTCCGGAGGGGGGGGGGACATCAATCCCCGGGTGCCTTTGTTTTGTTTTGTTTTGAGGGCTGGAGCGATAGCACAGCGGGTAGGTCTTTGGCCTCGCACAAGGCCAACCAGGGTTCGATTCCTCCACCCCTCTCGGAGAGCCCGGCAAACTCCTGAGAGTATCCCGCCCGCACGGCAAAGCCTGGCAAGCTCCCCGTGGCGTATTCGAGATGCCAAACACAGTCACAACAAGTCTCACAATGGAAACGTTACTGGTGCCCGCTGGAGCAAGTCGATGAACAACAACGGGAGGGCAGTGTGAGAGAGTTTTATTTCGTACTGAGCAAGTCCTGGCCCTTCCATCCACGTGCACCCACCCCGGGACGCGTGTCCCCGCTCCAGGCGCGCGTGCATGCGTACGTGTGTTTGCTCACACGCCGCCACCGGGAATCCCGGTGTTTGGCACGCGGGCGGGGAGGGCTGGAATTAGCTGTTGAGCCGGGCGGTGTTTCAGAGTCGGGTGGCGAAGGGAAGGGAAGGAAGGAAGAAAAATGGAGGCTTTCCAGTGTCCGCCCCATCGTCCCCCTGGGCAAACAGCGCGGAGGGCAGCGGGGGCCCTCGGCCCTTCTCGAGAGGGGGCCCTTCGGCCCTCGGAGATGGAGTTGGAGCTGATGTCGGGGTTGCTAAGGAAACGGTGTCTGGTTCGGCATCGCAAAGCAAATAGACATCTGAAATGCGAGTCAATCATTAATTCATTAATATTATTATTGACGGGATCTGGAGGGTCGGACTTCTGCCTCCTTTATTCCACGTTCTCAAAAGTTCTCTTTCATCGCAAAGCAAACACTCGGCCCGGCCACTTGATGGATAATTATCCCTCTCGGCTCCCCTCTGGAGACCGGGCAGGACTCGCTTCTCGGATTTTAATGGATCAAAGAGAATGGCAAGGCAAGGAGAAGTGGCCGGGTGTGTTTCTTTTCTTTTTTTTTTTTTCTTCTCTTTTCTTCCTCTTCCTCACTGCCCCCCTACCCATTTTTTTTTTTAATTGACGGCTGTGGTTTTTGTGGAGAATGGAAAAACGCATTAAGGATAGTTTGACTTCGGCGCAAAGCACACAAAACGGTCCTTGGCGGGATGGCGCGAGGGTCCCGCCCCGTCGCCTCTTCTCGGCTGCCTTTCTCGGCGGCCAGCCAGCCGGCCGGCCTTGGGCCTGGCGCACCCGGGGTCGGGGAGCAGGGCCGTGAGCCCCCAAGGGCTCGTGTGTGACACCAGCAGCAGGTCAGACCCCTCTTTCGATGACTGGGGAATGTTCTAGACGCCTGCTGTCCCGCCCCCTCCCGGCACCCCCCCACTGCCCGCCCAGGTCTGGGGCTCCCCGTGGAGGTCAGGGAAGGGAGTGGACACTCCCAGGCAGCCCCTCCACCCCCCGTGCAAAGGCCCTTCCACACTCCTGCCTCTCGCCCGACCCCTGAGGCTCCGGCCGCCCTCATGGACCTGCGACCACGATCACTGTCCCAAGGCCGCCATCAGGGTGCCGAGAGTCAAGCCCTTTGCTCTCTCTGTCCCCGGGAACGGAGGCCAAGGTCATGGTACATCCCCACGGTGGCGTCCAAACTGCAGGGGTGGGGGGCTGCGGGCTCCACCAGGAAGCTAAGCATTGGCTGCACTTGTGGGAGCAGACACGGCCCCACCCACGGGGCCAGGTCGAGGGTGGGAGGCCACAGGCCCTCTCCCGGGGGGACCGGGCATGGGGAGGCTGTGCCCTCAGATCCAGAGAGGCCCCAGGGCCAGGTGAAAAGAAGGTCCGGGGAAGAGACAGCTCGGACCCCACATCTGGCTCTCCATCTCCCCTCTTAGCTGCCAGCGCCTCCGCCCAGGTTCGCGTGAGGCCACCTCCTCCGTCAGCCTTCCCTGGTTTCACCTTTGCCTCTCTGCAGGGCTACTCCTCATGATGACTGTGCGGTTACTCACGGCGGTGGGCAGCTCGTGGCTGTTGTGCCCACCAGCCCAGCAGGAGGGGGGTGGGGAAGCCCAGGGAGGGGCCTGGGGCGGGACCCCCTGTCCGGGGCAGCAGATGGACCTAGAGGCCTCCCCTGAACTCACAGCCCTTGCACCCGGGACAGGGGGCAACGACCCTTAATTCCATAGACCGAGGTGGGGGCGGGAGGGTTCTGTCTCCCACAGCCTGGTCCACTCCCAGCCTCTGCATCTCAGCCCAGGAAGCCCCTTGGCCGAGGGTGGGGGGCTCACCCAGCTTCAGGGCTGCCCCAGGGCAGGGGTGAGGGGTGGAGACCTTGGGAGCCCTTCGGTCCCAGCGGCCAGGCTGGTGGAGGAAGAGGCCGAGTTTCCCCGTGAGCAAGCCTGGGTCCTGCTTCCTTCCTTGGGGGGGCTGCAGGATGGCCCCCCCCCACGGCCTGAGTCATGCTGGAGGTCCCCCCGGAGGCCCCGGCCTTGTGCAGACCCCCAGTCTCCTTCCCTTGCCAGCTCACCTCTCCTACCCCGGATCTGTCGCCTGCACTCGGGGGCACGCGGGGCTGTGTCTGTGCTGGACGCAGCTGGAAGGGCTTCCTGGCGGAGGTGTCCCTGTCAGGGCTGAGGGTCCTGCCAGCCAGCCAGCTGGGACCGTCACAAAGTGGGGGAGGAGGTGGGGGAGCCCGGAGAGGGTCCTGGGGTGGGACCCCCTGTCTGGGGCAGCAGAAGGATCTAGTGGAGGGTCTCACCCTGCCCCCGAAAGCAAGAGCCCCCGTCTTTTCCGCTACCTGTGGGCCACCCCGTTTCCAGGGCAATAGACGCTGCAGAAACGTCAAATCGTGGAGAACAGCCTGGCCAGTCCCGCCCTGTCCCCGAGTGCACGGCCTGAGGCCCCCTGGCTACCCCGAGCCCCATCCTGACTGCAGAGTGTGTGACATGCTCTGCATCACCGAGGCCCAGGGCAGGAAACTGAGGCAGTAGCACACATGGGACCCCGCTCCCCCTCGCCGCGCCCCCCACCCGCCCTGCTGACAGCCGGCCCGCCTCATTCCTCGCCCCCTCCCGCCCCCCGCAGCCCCGGATTCCTTCCGAGGGACCCGCCGCGCACGGCATGAACGGGCTCGCTCTCCTCCCGGGACTGACGTTTAACTGACAAATTGGACAGGTTCCCCAAGGCGAGGGGACCCTGCGTTGTCATTCTCGCTGGAGATGTGATTTATAGCGCGGCCCGCTCTGCGAGACGCGCCTGCGCCCAGCTCTCCTGAGGATCTCGACCCCCGAATCAGAAACACGGCTCCCCCGTGGCCCCCGAGGGCACGCAAGCAGATGTGTGGGCTCCGGCGGGGCCCCGGGGACTTTCGTTTTTATTAAGTTTTAATGACGGCGCGAGCTGCCGAACGCTTTGATTCAGGGCGGGGAGGGCTGACCCGCCGTTTACCGGAGAATTTTCGGGTCTGCAGGAAAAGACCTGAGGGCCCAGTGGCTCCCCGCTTCATATGAGGAGCTCTAGGAGGGGGTGCAGCTCTGTGCGGCGTCGGGGGTCCGGGCTGGGCGTGCGCCTGCAGCGGCGTCTCCTCAGAAACCCTGTGGGAAAAGATGCCCCAAGCAGGCCTCGCCTTCCTGCTTCCTGCAAGGAGGGGGGGATGGAGACTCTTTCTGCGGGGAACCCCCAGCCGGCCCCCCCCAGTTGAGTGTCTGCCAGGGGCTTCCCTCACTGGCATGCCGATGACCCCCGTCACAAGACCGCCTGCTGACCCTCAGAGGGGGTGACCGAGCTCCGGAAAAGCGACCCCCCAGGGTCAGGAGGGCACGGCGGCCCTTCCCAGATGGGACCTCGGGAGCCGGCGCCCCCCTCGGCTGTGTGAGCACCACGGCCTTTGTGCGGGGGGCGCGGGGCTGGCCGACGGGGGAGGAGGTGGCCGGGAACCCCTATTATGTCCGCAGAGCCGGCCATGGGAACGGCCATTGTCCCTGTCCCCACTGCGCCAGGCAAACAACGGGCTTCTGGGGACCTTTGTCTTTATCCACTGGGCCGGACGCCTGTCTGAGCTCGCGGCTCTTTGTTCAGAGGCAGGAAGGACGCACTGACCCCAGCGGGAGGGTTGGGACAGGGCTGGGGAGCGAGCAGCAGGGACCCCTCCATGCCCAGGCCAGAGGGGACCCTTCAGTGCCCAGGTCGAAGGGGACCCACAGTGCCAGGCCGGAGGGGACCCCACAGTACCAGGTCACAAGGCACTCACAGTGCCAGGATGGAGGGGACCCCACGGTGCCAGGCCAAAAGGGACCCCATGGTGCCAGACTGAAGGGGACCCACGGTGCCAGGCTGCCCCCAGTCTGGAGTGAGGTGAATGTGTGCAGAAGAGCCTGGCATATGTGGGCCACGGGGTGCCACTGCTGAGGGTCTAGGGGTCCCGCCTGGCGGCTTGGCCATCCCCCACCTCTGCCCACCACCTGCAGCAGCCTCCGTCCTCCAGGTCCCTGGACAGTCCGCCGAGTGCCCGTGCCAGTGTGAAACCCGTTGGCTGACGGGGGGTGGGGGGGCAGGTCCCCCAGCACGGCCCTGCCCGGGACGAACGTGCTTCAGAGCCGCTTCAGGGACGGCAGCAGACCAGGAGGCAGCGTGGCCTGGGTGCAGGGCCTCCTTTGGGAACTGTGTTTTCCAGAGAGGGCAGTGCAGGCCCATGCCCAGGGGCGTCCAGCAGGGTGGGTTGTCAGGGGGCGTGTGTGCAGGGCTGCCGTGTCGGCTGGGAGGGGGCCTTCTGGGGTGTGGGGAAGAATTCTGTGTTTTCTGCAGTGCACCTGCAGGTCAGGTAAGTCGGGGTGCGTCAGCTCTAGACTGTCTGCTGGGGTCCGGCCTCAGGGGGCTCCTCCCTCAGAGCCCAGGGCCCACTCAGGGCCGTGGGAGAATCCTGAGGCGTGCGCCCCTCCCCGCCCTCCCCCGCCGGAGCTGCCCTTCCTCCCAGACCCCCCTCCAGTGCTCATCTGTGTCTGGTGAGGTGGGAGGCCCGAGATGGGACCCCCAGGGGGCTCTGAGACCACCCAGACGAACATCAGCCTTTGGGCGTCCCAGGGAACTCCAGCGGGGACGCGTTTCTCTGACCGGCCACCAGGTGTCGCCCCGCGGTCTCGAATGACGCTGGGCCCGGCCAGGACGCTCTGTTCAGCCCAAACTCCGGGAACCTCCTGGGCTCCCCCCACAGAGATCCCCAGGGCCCCCTCGCCCCTGTGAGGTTTCTGGTTTCCCCACCATCCTTTCCTCTATCTCCTCCCCTCCTCCCTTTGGAGGGTCCCTAGTCTCACGCACCCTCTCTTTGAGGGTCCCGTAGTGGGGCGTCCCAGGGCCGTGGGGGTCCCACGGTCATGCTGACTGTGTCCTTCCCCAGGAGGCACCTGTCTGGGCTGGGGACGCTGTGGGGAGCAGAGGGGCGGGGTGGAAACCGGCCCCCAACAGAGGAGAAAGACCAAGTGTTGAGGATGCTGGGAGGCTCAGAGAGGGTGTCTGGGGTCCCCGGAGAGTGAGGACTGGGGGGGACCCTGGCTGCCCCCACCCCGCGCCGTGTGAGCCTTGGGCCCGGCCTACCGGCCCCCACCCTGTCCTGCCCTCTGCGTCCTCCCTCCCAAGCGGCAGAAGAGCAGGAAGAGAGCCTGCAAGGAGGGGCCGTGCCCAGGACCCAAGCTGTCCTCCGGGGCTGTCCTCAAGGACAGCGCTCAGCTCATGTTGGGGCGACTTGGGGGGACTCTTAAGGTCCTGGTGAGGCCTGGTGACAGGCCTGCTGGGTCCACGCACTTCTTTGTGCTGATGCATGTCTGGGAGAGACTGGCCTGGCAGACACAGAGGGCTGAGTCCCGCGGCCCAGGGCCACGAATGGGCAGGGACCACTGCAGAGGCAGCGGCTGGGGTTGGCCAATGTCCCGAGATGGAAGCGTCACGGCAAAGCCTCTTCACAGAGACTTGGGAGGGGCAGGGGAGACGGAGCCCAGCCCCCCTCCTCTGCAGATGGTGGTGGGGGGGAGACTCAGAGGCTGGGCGTCCAGCCAGGGGTGGACGGGGCCCCGTCCCCCGCTTGGCGTCTGTTCCCCAGGCCGCGGTGGCGTTTGCTAAAGGCAGCGAGCAAGTGTTGGGGCAGAGCACCATGCCTCCACAACCCCTTCCTGAGGGGCCCATCACAGGACGGAGGGACTGGCTGGCAGGACTGAACCAGGCACCCCGGGGTTCTGCTTGCCAGGCGGACCACCCCAAGCCGCTTCTGCGCATGCACCCCGTTTCCCAGGCCCAGGCGCCTGTTCATGCATCGTCCGCTGTTCCCAGAAGCAGCTCAGCATGCGGCCGGGCGGCGTCATTCATGAGCCACCTGCATGGTCGGAGGGTGGGCGCGAACACCGCTAGGAGGGGGGATTGGAGCACACACGTTGGGGGAGTACAGGGCAGTGGGAGGCCCGTGGTCAGGGGGCTCACCGGGGGGAGCCTGGCAGCCAGGAATGCTGCTTTGCTGTCAGTGCTGGGAAAACCCTATCTGCCCCATGAAGACGTCGCGGGGGAGGGGACCGCCAGGAACCCAGAACTGGGGCGTGGAGGGCAGAGGAGAGAGGACGGGGCTGGGCATGTGGCCGTGGCACCCACAACTTCTTCACCGGGTGGGCACCTTCTTTTTTTTTAATGTTTTTATTTTTTTATTATTTTTATTTATTTATTTTGCTTTTTGGGTCACACCCGGCGATGCACAGTGGTTCCTCCTGGCTCTGCACTCAGAAATTACTCCTGGCAGTGCTCAGGGGACCCTATGGGATGCTGGGAATCGAACCCCGGTCAGCCACGTGCAAGGCCAACGCCCTCCCCACTGTGCTATCGCTCCAGCCCCTGGCGGGCACCTTCTGACCACAGCTGCCCCCCACATCCTGCCTCGGACAGCACCGCCCGCCCCTCCCCCTGCCTCCCCCGCCCACCCATGTCCGTGCTTGTGTCCTGTGCTTCCGGCAGCTCTGTGGGGGCTGAGCGGGTCCCGGTTCCCTCTGGGCTTCGGGACACAGAGTCCCGGCGTCCGGCTCAGCTGTTCCACCCCCTCTCGGCATCTCTCCCAGGCACGGCACTGGCACCTGGGCCTTCTCTGCAGATGGTTCTGCCAGCAGAGGCACAAAAGAAACCAGGGGCTCAGCTGTGCGAGCCTCGGCCCTTGAGGGGTTTCCTGCGTGTGCCACGCCGAATGATTTCTCTGGTGTGAGTGCAGCTGTCCTGTCCCCTGGCAGACGGCAGGCTGCTGGCTGGCCCGCTGTCTGCCAGGCCTGGGGAGTGGGGGAGTCCCCAGGGCTGTCCCCCGTGAGCCAGGGTCTTCGTTGTTAGAGCCCGTTTCCTCAGCACTGACGGCCTCTTCTCCCCTCGGTCTTGCGGTCCCCGTGGCCCTGCCCGGCGAGGCCGCCCGGCAATGTGGGCTCCGAGCTTCGGGCAAGATGACCAGCCACCCGCCCACTCCTGTCCCTCAGAGCAGCTCAGCGCTGCGTTCACGCACACCAGCCCAACCCCCCTCGCCTCAGACCTACACACCAAAGGTGGGGCACAGAAGAGGGGGCCCCTGGAAGATGGCCTCACCCCAATTCTGGGAGCCCGTGACTGTGTTAAATTGTAAGCCCGGAGGGAATGAAGCCTGACTTGTGTTTCTGACTTAACCTGAGTCGACCCGAACAACATTACGGGGGTTACTAGGAAAGAGGGGTACAGGAGTGGCATAGAGAGAGGGACTCAATCCTCCGCCCGGAGGCTGGAGAACAGGGCCATTGGCCAACGGGTGTGGAAGCACCCAGCAAATGAGGAATGCACACCCGTCCCTGTGGACACTTTGATTCTAGCCCAGGGGCTTTAGCTGTGTCAGTCTTCTGAGCTCCGAGTACTGAATACTGAGTGCGGAGCGCTGAAGTATTCATAATTGAGTGCCGCAGTACTGGAGTATTCAGTATAGAGTACTACAATCCCCAAGTATTGCGTGCTGGGTACTGTGGTGCCAGAGAATTCAGTGCTGAGTACTGCAGAGCTGAGGTGCTGATATGGTGGTGCTGGAATATACCATACTGAGTGCTAAAACACTGAGAATAAGGTACTGACTTTGCACTGGGTCCTCCCCAGGAACCAACCTGGCTATTTCTCCCACTTCACTCTTGCCCAAAGGGTCTCCCACCCACATGGGGTAAGAGCTCAGAAAAGTATTGGGGCAGTGGCGGCGGGTGGCGTGGGTAGGGGTCACGACTCTGCTGACTTCACTGGGAGGGTCTCAGGGATCCAGCCCCGGTGGGCAGTGCTGGCCACATGGACATTCCATGGCACAGTCGGGGCTGCCTGTCCCAGGCCCAATCGCAGCCCGGGCACCTGCTTGGAGAGTTGAATTTGTTCCGAGGCGGCACTCACGGCGCTATGCCAACCTTGGAGCATGTCCCCCACCCCGCAGCTCTCCCTGGGTGCCCGGGGCTGCTCGTGTTCCCCCACCCCCTGCCCGAGTCACAGATACACACCCCCACGCCCCGCCCAACAGCTCCAGCCTTCTTGCTGAGCTCAGACAGAATGTGGTTCTGGGGCCCTGTCATCTGTCACTGAACACAAGGCCTCTGAGGCCAGTCCCCAAGCTGGCTGGCCAACGCTGGAGATGGTGTGGGCCCGCCCCAGGCCCCAGGCTGCTCTCTGTATCAGTGCCCCGTCTCTGTGCGGTGACTGTGTGGTGTGCCCTGCTCCCCAGGGCCTGTGCTCTCTGTGTGGGCTGCACCTTCTGGACATCACGTGGGTCTCTGTTCGCTCAGGGCAAGGCCTTTCTGCCTGAGCGTGATTCAGCGGCGGGCAACCCAGCTTCCCTGCACGGTCGTGCCATGTTAGTGACAAGACGCTGGCAGCATGGGGCCGGGGATTCTGTCCTGTGGCATCAGAGGAACCCAGGCTAGGGTGAGTGTTGGTGTAGGCTTTGTGCATAGGGGAAATGCTGGGACCTGTTTTGTTTTTTAACTTTATTTAAACTGTGATTTACAATGTTGTTTATAATACGGTTGTTTCGGGCATTCAAGGTTCCAATACCAGCCCCGCCACCAGTGCGACCTGCTCTCCACCACCGTTCCCAGTTTCCTGCCAGCCACCCCCTCCCCACCAAAGCTTTGTTCCTTGGCAGGTACTGTCACTGTCACTGTCCTCCCATTGTTCATCGATTTTCTCGAACGGGCCCAGTAATGTCTCCATTGTGAGACTTTGCTGTTACTGTGTTTGGTATATCAAATACGTCACGGGTATTCAAGCTTGCCAGGCTTTGCCATGCGGGCGAGATACTCTCGGTAGCTTACCAGGCTCTCCGAGAGGGGTGGAGGAATTGAACTCGGGTCAGCCACGTTGGCTGTGTGCAAGGAAAATGCCCTGCCCAAGGTTTTTTTTTTGTGCTATCGCTCCAGCCCTTGGCAGATACAAAATAATTTATTTTTATAATGTTTGTTACGAAGAAATGATAAGTGGTAAAAGGTCACAGTCACAGTCCTCCCGTTATTCATCAATTTGCTCAAGCGGGCCCAGTAACGTCTCCATCGTGAGACTTGTTGTTACTGTGCTTGGCATATTGAATACGTCACGGGTAGCTTGCCAGGCTTTGCTGTGCGGGGGTAAATGGTAAAAAGAATTATTAAAAAAATAGTTCAGGGGCCAGAGCCAGAGCACAGCAGGTAGGGCATTTGCCTTGCACACGGCCAACCAGGTTCGATTCCAAGCATCCCATATGGTTCCCCGAGCACCGCCAGGAGTAATTTCCGAGTGCAGAGTCAGGAGTAACCCCTGAGCATTGCTGGGTGTGACCCAAAAAGCAAAAAAAAAAAGAGAGATTTGTGAAAATTGTTTTTCTCACCACGAGGTTATTGCAGCCGTTGTCTGTGGATTTGCTGAGCTGCCAATTGCTCACTGAGCCTCGGTTGTTCCCACTTACTGAGCTTCATGGGCTGCCGTGCTACTTTCCATCTCATTGGCTCTGCTCCTACTGGCTGTCGCTATGGGCACATTCGGAGGGGGCATGCAGCCACATAGGAGGCCACGCACCCCAGGAGCCTCAGGACTCGTGTACGGAGGAGCTGTGTTAGTTTGGCGTCTCTTGAGAGATTTGTTCTGAGGTGGTGAAGTTGGGCAAATTGTCCGGGTGCCACTGCTGGGGCTTCAGCCCGATGGGGAATCAGCTTGCCCCTGTCCCGGGCATGCCCTGGCATTTTCGACCCCAAGACCAGTGTGCCCATGCATTCCATCAGCTCAGCTTGCATCACTTCTGAGATTAGTTACTGACACTATGAAGCTGGCCCTTGTCTTGGCAGCAGCTGTGGGATGTGGGTTTTTGTTAGAAGGATTTTTTTTGTTGTTGTTAAAGATGCTGCCTTTCTATCTTATCAAGTAGCCATACTGACTCGCAATCCCAACAGCAATAAATGAGCCCAGTTGCTCCCCATGGCAATGGCCTTTTATTACTTTTCCTTTTACCTCTCACCGTCTAGTGGCTTCTGCCCAGTGTTGTCACTCGTGTCCCTTTTTAAATTACCTTGGTGCTGTTGTCCAAAACTGGCCATCTAAGTGTGGGTTTATTCCTGGATTCCCGATTCTATTGCTATGCATGCCAATCCCACACTGTCTTGATGATTATAGTTTTAGAGTCAGTCTTGAAATCAAATACTTAGAAAAAATTGGGGGCGATCTCTCCGATGGGGTTGGAGGGGAGGGAGGGAGCAGGCAGTGCTGGGGATCAAACCCTACTTCGTGCAGGACTTGAGCTGTCTTCCAAGCTCTGAAAGCGAATACTTTTAAGTCCTTCTAGTCACTGACATTATTTCTTCCTTCAAGGCGGCACTGTGTTTTGCGGTGCTCACTCTGGAGAGTGTGCTTGATGGGAAGGTTTGTATTTCTAAGTTCCATTTATTTAATAGATACCAGACCACTCGAGTTTGGGTTTTCTTGGATGAGTTTGGGTGATTCATGTCTTTTAAGGGATACATTCATTTCACATAAGTTGTCATGTTTATTGCCATAAAGTTGCTCATAACATGCCCCGCCCTTTTCCCCTCACAAAGTAATCTGGAACTCTGACAGCCTTGCACAGGGCTGTGACAATCATCCGTGTATGGTTCCAATTTTAGTATCTGTGCCGCAGCCGTGAATGCTGCCCTCTCTGTCCAGAGGCCTTGCTTGACTAAAGTCTCCTCTTTCATGGCCTGGAAATTTGTGTCTTGGCCTTTGCTTAGCCAGTCCAATCCATCGGTTTTCGCCCTCTCTCCCAAGAACCAGCTTTTGCTCTCATTGCTATCTTATTTTTTTTATTTTTAAAAATTTATTTTGATTTATTTTCTACTATTGCTTTGTTTTTTCCTATGAATTGATTCCTCCCTTACCTGTGTTTTGAGGTTAACTTGCTCCTCATCATTTAGCATCCTGGGGACAGATCCCTCCACTGTAATTCTCCCTTCAACTGTCTTGGAATGTTCCACCATCTCTAGCTTCCTTGGCTCCTACATCAGCCTCTATTAGATCAAGGTTTTCCTGTATCTGTCATTTCCCTTTTTTGTAGGAGCCTTAGACAACTCTGAAGATCTTTGTCTTGTCAGTAGCGGCCCGATGGTTCAGAGCTCAGGTCTGGAAGCACTTTGGGGCCACCAGGATCACAGTTAGTACTTTGGAACCACCAACTGGCTATGCTGTGGGCGGAACCCTCAGTACCAGAAATGGAACTCAGGGCCTCACACCTGTGTGTGTCTTGTGTTATCTCCCCTTGTGCTACTACAACTACATTCCTGTTGAACATCTGGCAGGTTCCTGAGATTTTATTTTTCAGTATTTCCTTTTTCTGTTCTCATCCTTGAACATTTTATTTATTTATTTATTTTCTTTTTGGGTCACACCCGGCGATGCTCAGAGACTCCTCCTGGCTCTGCACTCAGAAATTACTCCTGGCGGTGCCTCAGGGACCATATGGGATGCCAAGGATCAAACCTGGGTCAGCTGTGTGCAAAGAAAACACCCTACCTGCTGTACTTTTGCTCCAGCCTCATATCCATGGACATCTCTTTCCTCTCTCCTCACCTCCTCTTCCTCTCCTCTCCTCCCTGGCAATCAATCATTTATCTGCTTCTTCATTGAACTTCACTTATTCTTCCTTCTGTTGTCTTTCAGTTCAACAATTTTCATTTGTTCTTTTTACACAGTTTTCTGCTGTGATTTACCATTTCTCTGAGGATTTTGTTGTTATTATGCCAGGGACGAAACCTAGGACCTCCCATGTATTGAGGTTTTTAATCATTAATGTCTAAATTCATTTAGTTAAATTTGTTTTGAAATCTGTTTCACTTCTACCACCTGGCTCACTACATGAATGGATTCAGTAAATGCTCTGTTTTGAGGAGTTGGGCCACATCTGGAAGTGTTCGGGGCTTATTCCTGGCTCTCTGCCCAGGATTTATTCCTGGTGCTGCATGGGGATTTTATGTGGTTTTGGGGATTGAACTGGGGTTGGCAGAGTGCAGGTAAGTGCCTTAACCTCTGTCCTACATCTCTTGCCCTTAATTGACTGTCTTTCCTCATGAGAATGTTCCATTTTCCCTTGTTATTCAGCTAACTTTGGGATTATATTCTGACAACATCAAATTGTAGAGATTCTAGGTTCTGCTACTTTCCTTTCCTGAGTGTCTTCTTTCTCAGACAATCCTGTTGTTGGGTCTGAAAGCCACACACCTGGCCGTGGTATGGAGATTGTGAAGCTGACTGTACCTGCTGATGTGTGGTGAAGCCTGGGGTCAAACACATGTGTGTCTTCAAAGCACACAGGGCCACAGCTTGACACAGTTCACAACATTCCTGTGTGGGTTTAAGACCAAAGACTGTTTCTCTAGGGATATCTCTTGTTTTGTGACCTTTTTGGAGTAGATCAATTTCTCTGGGGTTCAGTAGGCAGATATGGGGATGATGACATTGAAGGCCCCTCTCTGATCTACCCCTTTGGAGGACTCGCCTGCTCTTACATATCTTTGGAAAAAATGCTTGTTCAAGTTCTTTGCCAATGTTTAAAAAAAAAAATCAAACCGTAAATTTTGTTTT
This sequence comes from Sorex palustris, assembly GCA_028565675.1. NCBI lineage: Eukaryota > Metazoa > Chordata > Mammalia > Eulipotyphla > Soricidae > Sorex > Sorex palustris. The sequence continues at coordinate 843 of JAOXYA010491484.1, read as the reverse complement.
AGAAGAAGTTATTTTTAAATTAATATGTATGATTTGCAAGTACTTTCACCCCTCATTGGGGCTTTTAATCTGTTAATAATCTGTTCCAGGGGCATTCAAAGCAGCTCAGGAGACCAAGGGACCCCTCTCAGTGACTCACAGCCTCCAGGCAAGCACTTCAATGCTAGGGTTTAAAGACATGGTACTGTGGAGACCCTGCAGTGCCAGGCCTCCAGGGATGCATCTGGTGATGCTTGGGAAACCATGTGGTGCCAGGAACTGACCTGGGTTGGCACATGCAGGGCAGGCACCTTAACTTCTGAACTAGCTCTCCAGCCCTGACAATATCTCCGTAATCAAATGATTACATTTCCATGAAGTCCAGTTTGCAGTTTTTATTTTGATGCCTATGCAGAGATGAGACAGAGAAACTCAGGAACATGAGCTGGGGCACCAGAGGCTGAATTCTTCAAATGCCACCATGATAGCTTGGAGCACAGCCGTGTCACAAATTCTTCATTGATTGACTTGAAGCGCCAAAGCTTTGTTATAGCTTTACACTTTGAATTTTCACTTAGATGTTTGCAATTCTTATTGCTTTCTTCTTTACTAAACTTCTCATCTTCCACCTGGGGTCCTTTTCTTCTCTCATACCATTTTGTACTGCCTTAGCTTGGGTCGTTGGTAGTTATTATTTATATTATTCAGCACATTGGTGGTAGCTTTCCACTATTTTGATATTTATTTAGCATTATAGTTTAGGGTCTCTATAGTGTCAAACGATTCTTCCGCCCCTCTCGGAGAGCCCGGCAAGCTACCGAGAGTATCTCGCCCGCACAGCAGAGCCTGGCAAGCTCCCCGTGA
>JAOXYA010491478.1:0-15317 GCA_028565675.1 Sorex palustris | reverse complement strand
TCGGTAGCTTGCCGGGCTCTCCGAGAGGGGCGGAGAATCGAACTCGGGTCGGCCATGTTGGCCGCGTGTAAGGCGAACGCCCTACCGCTGTGCTATCGCTCCAGCCCTTTAAAATATTTAAAAATTAAAAAGATGAGCAAAACCTGGAACTTTCACACATATAGAAGTATCAAGTTAATGGGGAAAAAAATGACAAATGGAAACCTACTCCTGTAGGTCAGAATTCTCAGAACCCACCCACAAAGGCTGACTCACCTGCACTCTGCCTCACTGGCCCTGGCTTTGAAAGCAGTGACAAATGAGAGAATTTCAGTGTCACCCTGGGAAAGACACACTGCAGTGACACTAAACGAAGGACGGGCATGCTTCTGAGTCTCCCCTTCAGGGCCACCTTTTCCTGGCCCTTCCGGGCATCTCTTCTAAATCCCATTCTGGGCGCTCTACTCACAGCACTGGAAAAATTCTTAGTAGATGAAGCTATTGAGCTAAAAAGGTACTTTTCATGCCTAGGCATATTTTCTTTAAATTGATGCCAATGAATTCCTAATGGTAGGAATTTAGACACAATGGTGGGACATGCTTTACCATCTGGACCATCTTGGTATTTGATCTGCATTCCTTCTAAGCCTCTCTCATTTCCTTAGTTCTCATCACGGCCCCCCTCTCTCCCCCAGCCCCTCCCAGATTTGCCATACCAGGGTTTGGGGCATCTTTGCCTTCTCAGACCAGCAGCTCCCTGTGAATTTCTTCCAGACCACGCCCCCTGCGGTGATGACCAGCGGTACGGGCAGCAGTAGCAGCAGAAATGCCCAGCTGGCTCCTGATGAAGAAAACACCAGTAAGTACAGAAGCAACTCACAGTGACTTCAGCCTGTCAATACGTGTAAGTCAGAGGCTTCACTGGACCCTTGCACAAATAAACCATTCCTGGGGCCAGGAGATAGTTCAGAGGGCTTCGAGTATGGATCTTACATGCACTAAGCCCCTATTTTTATACCTGGCATTGCATATCCACCCCTCCGAGCACTGCTGGTTATAGTACCAGTGTCCCAGACCATAGGGCAGGAGCACTGAAACATCACATCCATATAGTCCGGCAGAGTATTAGAGCTGGGAGTGGCCCTGGGTCCACTGAGCACTGACTGGGAACCCCCACCCAATCTTCCCTGCCTGTGGAAATCCTTTGTCAGTCAATAAATCATTCTTTGTTTGTTTTAGAGCCACACCTGGCAGAGCTCAGGATTTACTCCTGGCTCTGTGCTCAGGGATCACTCCTGGTGATACTCAGGGGATCGATCACATGGGGCGCTAGGGAAAGAACTGGGTTGGCCATGTGCAAGGCAAGTGTCTTATCAGCTGTACTACCATTTTGGCCCCAAACCATCCTTTTTTTTCTCTCTCTCTTTTTTAAGGTGTTTGGGCCACACCTGGCAATGTTCCGGGGTTACTCCTGGCTCTATGCTTAGGAACTACTCCTGGCGAGCTTGGGGATTGTTTGGGATACTGGGGATTAAACCCAGGTCAGCTGCATGCAGGACAAGTGCCCTACCTGCCATACTATATATCCAGTCTTTAACAAACCATTCTTATTCTGTATTTTTAAAAAATTTATATTTTTTAACAAACCATTCTTATCCTGTATTTTTTAAAAATTTATTTATTTAGAATAGATTGTGAAACCAAGGTAGCTAAGAGGTAGCTATGCTGCCCAAGGATACACAATAAGAGTGCTAGATCCAGGAGCTGAACCGGCCCAGGGCAAGATGTGGAGGCCCCAGGAGAAAGCCCTCCCTTCCTAGCACATGGCACCTACCTGGGTCCTTCAGAAAGATGCAGGTGGGTGTGGAGAAGCTGCTGTATTTGATGTCACTGTAGGCATAGATGGTTCTGGCACTCAGGCAGTAGTTTCCATAGGCAAGTGGTGGGAGAGGAATTTGAACTGGGTTATCTGGAAAGAGGGTCTGCGTGGGAAGAGGAGCAGAGCAGAAGTATTGTGAGGGCTGGCTCCAGACAACAAGAATGGGGTGGGGTTGGCAGTGATCCCTGATCTTTTCTTTTCCTGGGTTAAAGTTCAAGAATTAAGAAACCCAAAGCTTCCACAAAGTGCCCAGTTGGGGACAATCTGGATTCAAGGGCAGCCCTGCCACTAACGCCTGCAGGTCCTTGCTAAAGAGGAGGGTTCCTTAGCCCTTCTGCCCCCAGGCCCTCCTAATTGAATGCAGCAGAGGGCTATCATTCAGCTATGACAGACACAGAAAACTTTAGGGCTGCCCAGTCCAAGACAGTAGCCACTGGCCTCAAGACACCATGGAACCCCTGAAGTGTGGTAGGTTCAGACAGAGGTGTGTGTGCTCTAAGTATGAAACGCACCATGCCGCCTTTCAAGAATGAAGTGCAAAGAGTGCACACAAACTCACCAAGTTGTACATTAATTACATATTAAAGTGATAACATGTTGGGGCTGGAGAGGTAGAACAGGAAGTAAAGTGCTTGCCCCCCATGGAGCTGACTATAGTTCAGCCACTGCATACTGTCTTCCAAGTACCACAGGGGTTATTTCCCGAGCCAGGAATAGCCTCCGATCACTGCAGGGTGTGGCCCAGCTCCATTCTCCCCTCACTCCCCCATAATGCTTTTTTGCTGAAATAAAATCTACAACTAAAATAGAATTTACGGATTTCTTTTTACTTAACGTGGATCATTAGCACATTACAGAAGATCCTTGCACTGTATTTCTGTGGGGCAGTTTTGATCAGGAATACTTGTGAGGTTCTCAGAGACAGGGACCACTTGGGATGGAAAGCGACATCCTGATGATCCAGAGACGCTCGAGGTCAGGAGTGTGAGTGTGGGTGAACAGAAGGGACAGGAACCGGACAAGAGCCGAACTAAACAGTTCAGGGCTGAGTAAATAGTCTTTCTGGAAGCTGGTCCTGCCTGCTCATGTCCATGGGTCTACACCTCCTCTTCTCTGATTGTAGAGTGGCCATGATAGCCCACACAGCCATCAGGTTGGAACCATCTGCACTCTGACCCAAAACAAAAAAAATCTGCCCTGCCCCCTGGCATATGTGTGTGCATGTACACACATGTGAGCATGTATGCACACACACAGACAAACGCAGACTCAGACATACACACACACACACACACACACTCTGGACCTAAACATACACCAAAGAGTTGGTTTCCTTCTGAGAGCTCATCTGCCTGCTATTTTTGGTAGTGAATTTGGTGGTTTGGCAAACAGGTCGCCTGGCACCCACTGTATTTCACTAACATTTCATGGGCGGGGGGATGTGGGGGAGTCAAAGAGTTTCATCATTTAAATAAACTGGGTAGAAACTCTTATGTTTCTACCCCTGTAACACATCACATGCAGGGACAGGAGTTGGTATAGTAGGTAGAGAAGGGCTAGGGTGGGCCATAGGCTGATCTCACTGTGCAGTCAGGGGGAATCTGTGGGGAGTGAGGGGCATAATGGGTAGACTTTCTGGAGCAGAAGTGAAGGGAACAGGCTAAGGGACATGAAGGGCACCGGGGGTTGTGGGGGAAATGAGGGTAGAGGTCCCAAGACAGAGGCAGAAAACAAACTTCTCACCTTGTTCTCTGTCCCCTCCTTCCAGAAAGCCAACTGATATTTCAGATTCAAGTCCCTGCAAGAGGGCAGCTGGTACGTGGCATTGATGTTCAGGACATTTTCTGCCTGAGTGATGAGTAGGACAGGTGGGGCTGGCTCCACTGACAGGAAAAAAATGGGACCCATTAGAACCCTCTGGATTAGTGTGTCACCTTGTGACCTCCAGCCAAGCCTGCTCCTCACACATCCAGAGAGCCAAAGATGCACCATGCACCAAGAGCCTTACGCAATAAAGTCTTTGTATGTAAGCCCTGAAGTGAGCATGGAAGAGAGAGAGAGAGAGAGAGAGAGAGAGAGAGAGAGAGAGAGAGAGAGAGTCCTTTACAGATGGGCAGACTTGAGATGAATAGGGAAATGTGGACAGAGTCATGCTCATGCACCTGCCACCTGCCTTGGTCCCCATTGTCCCTGCCATCTGGGTACCTCAGATATACCACCACCTCTCAGAGCTCTGCCTTTTGGTTTTAGTTTTCTGTAGGTACCACATCACTCACCAATTTAGTGGCTTAATACAGCACAGACTATTCTCTCATAGATTCTGGTCAGAATCCAGTAGGCTGAATGGTCCTTTACTCTAGAGACCACAGGGCAGAAAGTAGCTATTCTGAACTCTCATCTGGAACCTCTGGGGGAGAACTTACTACTGTGCTCATTCAGACTATTGGCAGACTTCAGCTTCTTGGGGCTGTAGAGAGATCTGAGTTTCTCTCAGCACTTATAGAGACCTGCATTTCTTATCACAGTACCCATGCATCTTCGACCTGGAAGCACTGTGTACTGTTCTTCTACTATGATTTTGATTCATATGGTGTTTAGCCTCTAGCTGGAGAAAGGATTTTGCTTCTCAGGGATCATGGGATTAGATAGAGCCTATTTATTTATTTATTTGTTTATTTATTGGCTTTTTGGGTCATACTGGCAATGCTCAGGGGTTACTCCTGGCTTTGCACTCAGGAATTACTCCTGGCGGTGCTCATGGGTACCATATGGAATGCTGAGAATCAAACTCGAGTCTGCCGTGTGCAAGGCAAAGTTCCTTGTCACTGGTTCTCACTTGTCACTGGTTCTCAACATTGCATCTGGGCTCTTAATTCCTTCTGAACCATTAAATATATATATATATTTATATATATATATACATTTTATGACAGATAGCTGGCGGGGTGGAGCGGTAGCACAGCGGTAGGGCATTTGCCTTGCACGTGGCCAACTCAGTCGACCCGGTTTCGATTACTCCACCCCTCTCAGAGAGCCCGGCAAGCTACCAAGAGTATCTCACCCTCATGGCAAAGCCTGGCAGGCTACCTGTGACATATTCGATATGCCAAACACAGTAACAACAAGTCTCACAATGGAGACATTACTGGGCCCACTCATGCAAACTGTTGAACAACAGGAGGACAGTGACAGTGAAGTGACAGATAGCTGGTATTTACAGTAAGTTGTATACAAATGTGCTTCACATCATCAGAAGTTGGGTCCTAAATAGCCTTTTATATTCTCCCTGTTCCTTTTAGTCCAGCTGACAATGTTTCTGCTAATAGAGGATTTTCAAGAACTTTACGGATCTCTGTGAATGTCTTGAGGAGTTAATCCATTGGATAGAAGTGAAGTGCACAAACCCTTTTGACTTAAGTCCTTTTCTATTTGGGGGTTTAGTTAAGAAGACTAAATGCTCTTCATTTGTTTGGGGGGAACTAGGAATCAAACTCTTTTTTTTTTCATGATACACAACAACGGTCTTTATTGGCTGCCACGTTCAGCGAGGCAGGAATGGGGTGGGGGAAGGACACACGACAGCTCCGACAGCTCTGGCTCCTGGGGCCAAGCAGCCGCTCGGGAAAGAGGAATCAAACTCTTAATCTTTTCAGTTTTTTTTTTTATGACTGAGTACTTTGATCTTTGAATTGTTTGGAGATTTTATTGGTTTTTTTTGTTTGTTTTTTTTATTTTTTGGTCACATCCGGCGATGCACAGGGGTTACTCCTGGCTCATGCACTCAGGAATTACTCCTGGCGGTGCTTGGGGGACCATATGGGATGCTGGGAATCGAACCCGGGTCAGCCGCATGAAAGGCAAAGGCCCTACTCACTGTGCTATCACTCCAGCCCCAGAATTGTTTGGAGATTTTAGTAAAAGATCTTAGAACCACATACTTGGCTGTTTATTTATGCCACACTTTTGGAAACCAATTCTAAGATCTCTTACTCTTTGAATAGATTGAGAATTTCCCAAATAATCAAGTTCATGTTGCCTTAGATTTTTTTTCCAATTTCTCTTGCAAGAAACCAGGTCATGTACTTAACACTTAAGTTGGTAATTTCCCTGATAAACATGAGAAGTTATCACATGCAACTTTAACTTTCTGCATACCTGCAAGAATTGATTCTGCAAGCTTTCTGCCAATATCAAAAAAACAAGCATCACTCTCAAGTTTTCAACTACATCTCTCTCATTTCTATTTCCAAGCACTGCCATTAACACCTACTAACAATCTATTAACAATCTGCTCATGGCAATTTAGGTATTCTTGAAGAGTTAAGTATTTTCTACAGCAGTATTCTTCAACTCTTTTACACTAGTGGATCAGCACCTGTCCTGCATTCCTGTCCACAGCAGAACAGCCCAGCAGCTATAACCGAGGTCATAGACTTGTAGGCCAGTGATTTCCAATCTTTTTTTTTCACCTGTGAATCAGCATTTGTTGTAGAGTAGAGGTTAAAGATCACTGTTCTATCTGACTTCTCCCTTCTTTCTGAGACTTCACTAGTAGCCTTTCACATCCATATTTTTGTTAATACTCTCGTCAAGGTCATCTAACTTTGCACACTGATCTAAAGACAGAAGGCAACATCACTAGCAGTGTGGTAGCAAGAGAAAATGTATATAGCAAGTTTAAGGTTCAGTTTAAATGCTGCTTTCCCCATGAGAGCTTCCCTGATGACCAGCCTGCTGGAACTCTGATCACATTGATTATCTCTGCTCTGTGCTCAGGGAAAATGTAGAGTTTCCTTATGCTGCTAACATCATGTGTTCTGGAAGCATCTGCTGAACACTGGTTCCATATTAATCCCTGGGCAGAGAAGTGAGGGGCAGTGGGAAGTGAAGCCTCATGAATAATGACTTCCAGAAGTTGGGCAAAAGTAGTTAGAAGTAAAATATGTGAATGACTAGAATTCAAGAAAGAAAGTGAACAGGGCCACAGTTGAGGGTAAAAAGGCAGGAGAGGGCCCAGAAAGCTATAGCTCAGTGGGATGGAGAATACCCTGCATGCAGGAGACCTGGGTTCAACCCCAGCACAACATGGTCCACTGAGCACAGAAACAGGAGTAACTCAAGAACCACAGTAACTCAAGAACCACACCCCTCCCTCACAAATAAAACAAACAACAAAACCCCCAAATAAAGAAGGAAGACTATTGAGGATTGGCCGCACTGCAGGAGAATCAGGAGGGCTGCAGAGCAAAGGAGGCAGAGAATTAATTAGGAAAAAAGTAATCTTCTCTCTGCATCTTTCTTTCTACGGCTCCAATCCCTTATTCCTATCCACCCAACCATTGCAGTGATGTATCTTTCACTCTAGAGCTGCCCCTGGGCTTGGGAAAGTGGGAAGCAAATGACAGGCTAGGCAGTAGCATCACTCAGTTAAGTCCCCAGAGAGTCTCCACACACCTACCTTCAAATAAGTATTCCAGAAACCTAGATTCCACCCAGTGTGACTTGGACTTGGCAGAAACGGCCCGCACTTGTGCTTTGACCTTATTAAACTTGTCCAGGGACTCCAGGCATGTCAGATCACAGTTCAGTGCTGTGGTTCTTCTGCAACTCTTCACTTTGTGCCACTTGGTTTCTGAAAGGCTGAGGAAGAAGACAGGAGGCCTGAGGCATGGATTCTGTCTCTGGAGGAGAGGGGTCTAGGGAACAGGTGATGGCTCAGTCCTCTACTCAGCATAACTGCCCATCTTCCATCCATCCACCCATATATCCATCCATCCATCCATCCATCCATGCATGCATCCATCCATCCATCCATGCATCCATCCATGCATCCATGCATCCATCCATGCATCCATCCATCCAATCAACAGAATGAAAACACGTGGTTAGAGGCAGATGGATCCTGTGGGAACCCTAGCTCTGCCTGTCACTGGCTTTGGGACCTTCCCCAGGTAACTGACCCTCAGCCTCAGTCTCCTTTTCTGTCAAGGATCTCAAAGGGCTGTTGTGGTAGTTGCTAGAACTGGTTCTAGAAATCATTTTCTACATGTGTACTCCTTCCATCACTGATGACCCATTGACTGTGTGCAAGGCACCATGCACGGAGTAGAGGGGGGAGCAAGGGAATTGATAGGTCTATGCCTCCTGAGGTTTCCGGGGTTCAAAAAGGGGACCCACATGCTGGAATAAGACAGACCTGACCCTGCCCTCCGGGTATATGGGCTGGCGGGGGAATGGGGAGGCGAGAGATAACTATCACAGTATAACAGGATGGTAGGCACGAATGATGGGGTTACACAGGGCTTTTCAAAGGCAGTTCAGGAAAGACCAGGAATGTAATAATGAAGCTGAGACCATAATGTTGAGGGTGGAGGCCAGGGAATGTTTGGGGGAAGGAACAGAACTGTGGGTGAAAAACAAGGAGACCAGAAAGACAAAGCCAAGGGCCGGAGAGGTGGGGGGAGTGAGGTGAGGTATGGGGACTGAGGAGAATTGTGGGGGGTTGCAGGGCTTGGTAAGTAATGCAGGATTCATTCTGACTGGGGGTCATTGGAAGGCTCCCAAGAAGTCAACGGAGGAGACACAGTTCATGCTTTTAGGTCCTTTTGATAGAACAACTAGGAGGCCACACTTTCAGAGACAACAGACAAGGCCATGTGGGATGGGCAGGGTTCTAGAGATAATTGTGAGGTGGATTCGCAGAGTTGCTCCTGACTTGAAAGAGGCAGGGGGAGGGTGGGAAGGGGAGGGTATACTGGAGAGATTGGTGGTGGGGAACGTGGACTGGTAGAGGGATGGGTGTTTGATGATTGTGTGACTGTAACCCAAACATGAAAGCTTGTAACTTTTTCACGGTGATTCAATAAAATTTTAAAAAAAAAGAAAGTGGAATGTGAAGAAAAGGAGAATGTGGGGGTGGGGACAGAGCACGGGAGTGGAGAAAGCTGACAGGGATGGGTCAAAAAACAAAACAAAACAAAAACAAATGGGGGGACTGAGGGGGAGAATTCCTCTGTTTTGTGTTCTATTGAAAATTATAATACATAAATATCAGCCATAAAGTAACTGGCATATTTACAATAATATGAATCAAAATATGAACCAGATATAGAGAATAATAAAGATGAAAAGAATGACTACAAAATGATAAATGATTCCATCGACCAGGAAGTACAAACCCCCAAACTTTTAGTACAGGGAGTAAGGCGTTTTTGTGTTGCACTTGGCTGAACTGGATTTGATCCCAGAACCTCATATAGTCCCCCCAAGCTCTAAAAGGAGTGATTCCTGAATGCAGAGCCAGGAGTAAGCCCTGAGCATGTGCAGGTATGGCCTGAATCCTTTTCGCAAAAGACAACCAATCCCCTCCTCTCTTTCCCCTCCCCCAATCGAAATGGCATATGCCTATGTAACTTCCAAACTCCGAAACTTTGCACAGTAAAAATAGACAAAATTGAGCTAGAGTGATAGTGCAGTGTGTAAGGGACTTGTCGTGTATGTAGCTGACTTGGGTTGGATCCCTGGTGCTTCATATGGTCTAATCAAGAGTGCTACCTAAGTGCAGAGCCAGGAGTAAGCCCTGAGCATTGCCAGATGGCCCAAAATCCAAAGAAAATTAGAAAATTAAGAAAAAAAAGACAAAGCTGGTCTAATGATTATAGTTAGAATAAACTAAATTGGTTGGGCATCCATGAATCATTAACAAAATAATAATAAAAGTATAAACACAGAAGCAAAGATAAACAAAGGAAATATATCAAACTAAGAAGTTTCTGCACTAAACAAATCACAGAACCCAGCGGCTTTTGGCAGAAATGCGTCCAGTCCCTGCAGTAGGTTACTGGCGCTGGACCACCCCAGGTGGAAATAGGTTTCGTGCCGTGGCCTGTTCCCCCCGGCAGCCTGGTGGCCGCCATCCTCCAGAGGCCACTGGACAGTCAGGTTTGGGCCCACAGGGACGAGACACACAGGGCCTCACGGGATGGGGGTGGAGCTGGCCCTTTCCTCCCCATCCCAACAAGACCCCAAGTCATCGCCCATGAACGGCCTCTCTGGCTCCTGATCAAACTGTTTAATGGCCATGATCCCAGAGACTCAGAAACAAATCTTGAAACCTAGTGGCTTTTGGCAGAAATGCATCCAGACCATGCGGTAGGTTACTGTCACCGGGCCACTACAGGGGGGAAAGGGTGCTGTCCCTCCACCTGCTCCCCGTTGGCGTCTCGGTGGCCACCATCCGCCAGAGGCCATTGGTCAGTCAGGTTTGGGCTCACAGTGACAAGACACATGGGGCCTCATGGGATGGGGGTGGAGCCGTCCCTTTCCTCCCCATCCCGATGAGAACCTGAGTTGCCGCCCACTAACGACTTTTCTGGCTCCTGATAAAGCTGCTTAACGGCCATGATCCAAGAGACTCAGGAACAAATCTCAGAACCCAGCAGGTTTTAGCAGAAATCTCTCCAGATTTAACGGTTAAAATTTCAGAATTTCAAAATCACGCAGCCACTACTGCAGCCAATGCGACATCAAATGTTATTCATAACCAGGAATAGAAAACAAATTGTCTACTGTTGAATCAAAGTAGAGAGAGAGTAATGTGGAAATCATTTGCCCCACAGGTAGGGGGAGGATGAGGGATGGGGGTGGAGAATGGGCACTGGTGAAGGTACAGGTGTTTCATTGTATGACCGAGACTTAAACCCGAAAGCTTTGTAACTGCTCTCACAGTGATTCAATAAATATAATGATAAAAAATGGGGAAAAAAGTAAGATGGAGTTCAATCAGTCAATCAGTGGCTGAATAAATAGCAGTACTCCTACATAAACAAAACAAAACAAATCCTCCCCTCCCTTCTCTCCACCTTCCAAACCCTACCCTGAGGGATTCTTCTAGGGTGTGTCCAGCTGCCTCTGAGCAGGTCTCAGGATCCTTGGAGAACCTTGTTTGTTCCTAACTATCCCCCAGTGCCTGAGACAGTGGGACAGAGGTGACAAGATGAGGATGAGCCTATGTGCCTGACCCCCTAGAGACAGAAATCCCAGGTCCATGAGTGCCTCCGTCAGGGCCCGGGGCCCCAGGCACCCGCTCACCTCGATGTTGAGAAGCTCCTGGCGGAAGCTCTTCGTGACAGACTTCACCTGCTCTTCCATCCTCTCCAGCAGCAGGCAAATGTCGTCTGACTGCTTCTTCAGGTCCTTCACGTACTGGTCATCCTTCGTTTTCAACTCCTAGAACAGGGAGGGAGTGGCTGGAGACTCCAGATGCAGGTGAAGGCATGGGGGCACATGCCTGGTATCACTGGCCAGACTGCAGGGCCAGGTGCCAGGCAGACGGCTGTGGGGATTTCTTCTGAAGCAAAACGTGGCTATTTCATGGCACAAAACAATGCCACATCCTGGCTCTTAGCCAAAGTCTATGAAAGGATATTTATGCCCCTGGATTCACAGCAGCATTGAAAGCAAAAGCCAAAAACACGGAATCCACTTAACTGCCCATCGGCCATGTCATATGCGCACAATGGAATACTACTTTGCTGTTATAAAGGTGAGAACTGAGGCCAGAGAGACAGAATGATGAGAGAGGACTGTGCCTCACATAGAACTGACCCCAGTTCCATCCATGGCACCGCATGTGCCCTGCCCCCAGCCCCCCCCCCCCCAAGGAGTGATCCCGAGCATAGAGCCGGGAGTAAATCCTCAACACCAGTGATATCAAAGTATCTCCCAAACAAAAAACAACAAGATAAAATTTTGCTATTCGGGGCAAAATAGAACAAATACACAATACCCGGCAACACTCATGCAAGACTAGGTGACAACTATGGTGACCTCAGGAGCAAAAGTGGAGGTAGGGAAAATGGGGAGGGGGACAGTGTGAGGACAGAGACCAGCACACTTTGGCGGCCGGTGGGTGAGTGTGACACCCAGTGTGAATCCGTCCCCTCCCGTCCTATGGTGGTGTAAGCCAGTGAGTGTCAATGAAAACAAGGTCAGTTCATATCAGAGACACGAGCCAGGGGGTTCGAGCACCCCCAGACTCGCACACCAGCAACTGTGAAAGTCACCTCGGTGCCCAGGTGGGCCTGATGGCTGAGAAGGCCAGGGTGGACGAGCATGGCGGAGGGGCAGTGGGTAGGGACAAGACTCCCAGCAAGTCCGCACAAAGCCAGAGCACCCAGGTGGAGCACCACTGCCGGGCCCAGCCTGGGGTCATTTCCAAGGGCACACAGAAGCACGCCTCCTTCCCTAGGAGCCTCAAACCCGAGACTCCTGCACACGATGTTCCCTCCACCTTCAGGGAACTCAGTTCCCCCAGGACTACAGAGCGTTTTTAAGATCCTGGCTCAGCCCTGAGGGCCAGAGCAGCACAGCACTGGGAGGACGAGCGTGATCACTGCGAGTCTCTGGCCCGGCGATGGCCGAGGGAGCTGGTGTCCAGCCCTGGGCCACCCCCCATCCCCGCCCTTCCCCCAGCGCCCCTTGCCTGGTGCAGCTCGAGGATGAGCTTGTTCTTCTCCTCGATGAGGCTGGCGCAGTTCACCTGCTGGTCGTTCAGCACCGCCCACAGGTCCTGCGGAATCCGCTTCTTCTTGCCACTCTCCCAGTTCGTGGTGATCTCGTCGAACTTGTCCTGACTCGTCTTCATCTCATTTTCCAGCCTCTCGAGCCTGCCGAGACAAAGATGGCACCTGCGTCAGCCTGGCTGGGGACACCCTGGGGAGCACACGGGCACCGGGTCCCCTCATCCCCCAGCCCTCCATCCTTCTAGGCAAGGAGCCTTCAGTCTCATCCTCACGTGGATGATGAGGCCCGTGTTCCCAGCACCACCCCCATGGACAGGAAGAAGGAGAAGGACGGTGATGTCCAGGCCTCTGGTCATTCTTGTTCTTTTCTGCCCAGGACAAGCTCCCTGGACAGCCTCGTCTCTTCTCCCCAACTGCCGGTTCCTCCAGCCCGGCTAGCACCGCCCTCACTGTCCTGCCCCAGCCTCTCACACGGTTTTCAGCCTCGTTGTGTTCTCTCTGCCTCAACTGTCCACTCCTCAACTCCCCAAACTCCTCTTCATCCCTTGCAGCCCAGCTCAAATGTCCCTTCACCAAGACCTCTGGGGCGGGGGCTTGGGGGAGGGGCAGGTTGTGCTTGGAGAGAGCAGGAAAGCAAGGAGGGGTGCAAGGTGCAGTAAAGAGCCCACAGTGGGGGTTCTATGAGACCCCATTTAACAGACTGCCTCTAGAGGCCGGGGAGGAGTGGACACCTGACCATCCACCAAGGCCTCCAAGCAGGCGGCCCCTCACCTCTGGCGCTTCATCTCCTCTTCTTCGGCTCTCCGGTGGATCTCCTTGATGTCCGTCACCACCTGGATGTTGGTCACCAGCTCGGTGCCACAGAGCAGCAGTTTGGCCAATTTCTGGGAAAAAGGAGCCATGGGGGTGTAGAGGTAAGACCCTCTCGAAAGAACTGAGACTCCAAAACGAATGTCATCTCCAAAGAATTACAATCCACACCTTGGAAAGGATTTGTAATCTCAGAGACATGTTTCTGCACATCTTTATGGCCCGTCTGTCCAACCAGAAATCTCAGGTGCTAGCCAGACCTGATCTTTGGGATGTTGATTCCCAGCTCTAGCCAGACTATTCTTTGGGGTGCAAAGCTCAGATTCTTTTCTTTGGGATGTAGATTCCAAGTGGAGTCTTTGGAATGCAAATCCAAGTGCTTTTAGCCCAAGAAAGGTTTCAGTTTTGGTTTTGTGTCTTCTTTCCTGAGGCCAAGATTACTTGCCGGCAGAAGTAATGAAACAATGCACGTTTTGCTGCCTCAATGTTCTTTCTTTAACTCCTTTTGATGATATCACTCCATTGTGCCCTTTAGAGGTACCATGATCTATAAAAGGAGATTTCGGGGCTCTCAAGAGAGACAGACCTGAGAGAACAGGGGCCGGTTTGAAGGAACCTGGGAGAACACGTGCTTGAGAGAACGTGGGCCCTCCATAACATAAATTTCTTTTATGGGATAAACTTCCTTGCAATAAACTGCTACTAAGACCAACCAGCCTGGCCCTTGTTTCCTTCCTTCATCTGCCCATCGCCATCAACCTCCCTGATGTTGGGAAAAGGGTCTGAGACTACAGAACGCAGGCAGCGGGAGAGATAGACGTCTTTTTGTGTTTACACAGCCCCCCCCCTTTTTTTTAAATTTTAATGTTCTCTTGGGTAAAACAGTTTTCTTCCCAATCTGCGCTCTTCACAGGTTTAAAAAAAAACAACAAGAACATCTGAAGTTCCATGGAAGAGGTTAAAACAGGTTTGAAGAAATAAGCAAAAGCACAAGTCCACCATGGATTTTTTTCTTTTCCTGCGGCAATCATCTTTCTTACCTGCTGATGCAGTATTCTCTGTCACCAGGGATTCCCAAATACCGTGGCCTTTCACCAGTGGCAATGAGAAATCTCTCCGCTGTATACGTTTTTTCTTGGCCTTTGTTATTTCTTGCCTGCAAAGGAACCAATAAATCCATTTTTAATAAAGAACTATCCTTTAGAATTTAAAAGGTTATTCACCACATTGTCCAACAATTTACTCCTCAGATACATGCAGCAAGGCCGTAACAAAGACTCTGAAGCAAAGGACTTGCTCAGGGTCCGTGCCAGGAATGAGTGAAGCCTCAAATCCAGTGCTGCCACGTGGCATGCGAGAAAGCCCCCCAAAGAAATGAAACAAGGAAATGGTGAAGGTCACAGTGGTTATGACTTCCATTAGGATAAACAATTTCTCATTCCAGTCGAAATAAAAGAAAAAAATTTTTTTATTGAGGCTCTGAGATTTACAGTAGTGGGTTTTTTGGTTTTGTTTTCGGACCACACCTGGTGATATTCAGGGGTTACTCCTGGCTCTTTACTCAGAAATTACTCCAAGCACTGTTGGGTGGATGACATGGGATGATGGAGATCAAAATCCAGGTTGGCCATGCACAAGGCAAATGCACAACCTATAATATTACCATTCAAGCCCAAGTTACAGCACTGTTAAGGATGGTGTCCTATGCACATAATTCAAACACCATACTCATCACTGCTGTACCCACCTCCCTCCCCCAAGGACCCAAATGCTCCACCCTTTCAATTCCCCCTTTCACTCAGTTTTGTGGACCAGGTCTCTACTGGTCTTGCCTTTGGCCCTTTGTTGCTACCTTAATGTGTATCTGTAAGTCCCACAAATAAAGAGAGATAATTCTGTATCTATTCCTTTCCTCTGACTGATTTCACTCAACATATCCATTAGTTCCATATCACAGCAAATTACACTGAACAGTATTCCATTTGTGTGTGCAATATATACTGCAACTTTTTGATTCCGTCACCCCTAGTTAAGCATTTGGGTTGTTTCCATATCTTGGCCATTGTACTAAGTGCAGTGATGAACACAGATGTGCATATATTCTTTCTAATTAACGTTTCTTGTGC